>JABASP010000202.1:0-68255 GCA_019776565.1 Sminthurinus signatus
GTGCGAGAAACTGGCGAGTTAAATTCCTCGCATTCCAAACTTCTGCTCGTCTGGCTATATTCTCAAACTTTGATCCATATACTTACACAAGTCTTCGTTTTTCAAACAATATTTTTTATATTTTAATATTTGCTATATTTTAATATTTGCTATATTTTATTGGGGTTTCTTATTCATATAATAATTATTTTCATAACTAAAATATATTGTAGTAAAATAACAAGAGGCATATTTTTATTTTATAAAGAATAAGCTATTGTACAAAATGCAAAAAAAAAATCACAGTTTACATATTATGTATTATGTAATCTGTACATAAAAAATATCTCAATATTTTAATTATGATAAGAACAAACATTCTATTTTTCTACGAATGTAAGTATTTACAACACTTTTGTCATTATCATGAAGTGAAAGTAATTTACTCAAAAAATTATCATCATACAAATTATTATGGGAATTAGTCAACAAAGAAACCTGTTCCTTGTGATTGGAATTACTTGATTTCTCTTCTAATGTTAGTGAAGTATAATTAACAACGATATTTTTTAATTGATCCAAATTAGATACATTAATATTATTGTCCCTTGGCACTGTTTCATTTTTGCTATTTGAGATAGTTCTACTGTTAATTAAACTGGTATAAAGTTGGTAACCTTTAGGATTTTCCTTCAGTGAAGTAGTAGCTAATCTTGTTTTCAAAACATTTAAAATATCTTGGTGTTCCTTTAAGTAATCAAAAACGAGATTAGTAAGGGTAACCGTCTCTCTGAATAAATTCATCTCACTTTTTTCAAATAGTCTATCTTCATCCTCCTATATAAAAAATAATCATGAAAAAACAAACAATAATTATTATTATTTTATTATTTTTAGCCGTATTATGTATTTTATTGTGTGTATTTATTTATAATTTATAGATAGCTTTGTGATAGAAAAAAATACTCACATCATCTGCACTACAATTCATAATGTCAAAATCTTCTGTCATTAATAGAGCTGCAAGAGACCAGATTGCTTCAATAGAATGACAGTCCTTTATTTGATTAAAGAACACTTCAACAAACATTTCCAAACATTTTAGATGACAGCCTGGAACTTCTCCATTTCCATCTACGAAAAATAAGTAAATCATCAAAGTCATTCATACTAGGATATAATCAAAAATCAATACACGTAGGTACACAAAATTTATGCATAGCTTGCTTTAATATGTATATGCCATGAAATAAAGTGTTGTTTTCCCCATACTCAGTTTTTTAAAAGCTTCATCTCGAATGAATGTTTCATCATCCAGGGCTAATTTGAATAGAGATGTCCAAATCATGGAAAATTCTTCAGCTAGAAAAATAAATATAGATACAACCAATCAAAATTATTACAAGTTTGATTTTGATTTTCTCGTTTTTTGCCAATGAAATATAAAATAATATTATAAACAATCCAAAATTTTATCCTACACACTATACACATGACATAATATTACATAAGTAAACAAAAAAAAACATTAAATAGAGTTTACCTGAAAACTGTTTTAAATCAAGTGGAAGAACAGGTATGGATTGAGCTACAGCAAACCGAATTTCATCATCATATGTTGTATCCGACAGTTCAACAAATAAGTTACAAATAATTCCCTTATATTTGTCACCCTGAATTTTCTCATAAAATGCAAGTTTGGAAAGGAATTTCATTGCAGTAGCTCGACAATGTACAGTTCCAAATTCACCCTGACAAATGTCTACTAATTTATCCATTACTTGTAAAATCTCTTCATTTGAACATCCATCTTTTCCACTTTGAAATTCCTCTACTTGACAATTTGAAAAATAAACTAAAAATTTGTACTCATAGTCTGTTTGTGCACTAAAATGAAAATCCTCTTTTAAATATCTTTTTATTAATAGTGGTGCAGAATTGATATTCATATTGATGTTTATAGTAGATGTGTTGATAATATTATTATTGGATGGTGATGGTTCTACTTCTTCACTTTCTCCCTCATTCTCGTCCCCTTTACGCCTATTCTCAACTTCATTCTGTCTCTTCTCTTTGTTTATTTCTTGTTCTTGTTTTATAATTAGTATGGATAAAAGTTCTTCTGTTATACATGGAGCACCTTCATTAATCCATCTTTTAATATTATCATCATTTTCATTACTAATACTAGTTCCAAATGCACAGAATCTTAAAATGGATTTACAAATGGCCAAATCCGCATGAGCTAGTCCAGCTATAGAATTCCTCCTTTTAGCAAAAGATGCAGGATAAAGTGTAGAAAAGGCAGACTCTGTAACTTTTTGCATTGTATGGGCAACTGTATAAACTAGATGAGAATTTGATTGATTTTGAGGGATAGAAATGGAATTTGCTAATGTAACAGAGAGATCTGCAAATGCTTCAAAAATTAAGGGACATTTTGTATTCTTGACAATGTCAATGATCAATTGAAACTTTTCAATGAGGTTACTTGGGATCTCCTCCTCATATGATTGGAAAAGTTTGACCAGTGAAATGAGTTGAAGTAAATCTCCATGAATTAAATTATTCCTGATTCTTCTACTATGAAATAAAAGATTATCTAACGAAGATTCTAAGATTCTTGTCCTTTCTTCTGGTGATGTAATAAAAGGGATGATGGATTTTGCTGCAATTGTTCTCACTTGAATATCAGAATTACCCCCACAGGCTTGGATGTATGGAATAAATTCTAAAAGCTGTAAAGATATAAAAACATAACATATTATACTTCAATTATAGATTCCATGTAAAAACAAAATACATACATACATATAAGATACAAGAATGTAGGATTATAACATAATAAATAGTAATCATTATTTTTTAAGTAACAACCTTGAAGTGGCCTTCTTCTAATTTTCCTGGAGCATTTGAAAAACAGGAAAATAGTAAGAGGATATAATATGCAAAATCATTATTATCCTGCTGACTCTTCCCTTCCACACTGTTACAACTATTTGGATTTGTATTTGTAGACTTGTATCCAAATCCAGAAATATTGGCTGTTGTTTTAACTTCCTTTAAAAGGAAATCATACATTTGTGGGAATTTCCGAAAGAATGTTGGAGCACTCATTAAATTTAGTTTTGGACCAAAACAACGACGAATAACAGCACCAAACAACATTAACCCGGAATTCCTCTCCTATTACCATTAAACATAAACAAAATACACACATGAAGAATTAAAGTATTGAAGTATTGAATTTTATTTTCCTTATTTATGCTCAAAAAAACTAAAAAAAAAAAAACAATAACTTACCCCCCATTCTGCTGCTCGGAGTCCCCGAAAAGCCATTTCTATCCCTTCTGGTACCCACTAATGTAATAAAAAACATGAGTTTATAATTATTAAATACTAATATGAGAAAAGATAATCAAAATATGTACTAGGAATTGATTATAATTTATAATCATAGTTTTATAGTAAGTATATTAAAACTTTTACATGAAACATAAAATAAAAGAAGAGTACATACTTGCATGAGAGCTCGAGAAAAATTAGCATCCTTATATAAACCTCTCAGAATATTCATAGAATGAATCCTTACAACAGTTACCGGGCTATACTCCATTAATTTTTCCATCCAATATTTTAAAAAATCCTCATTTTCTGTCTCTGGTGTAAGAAGAGCTTGAAATATATAAGGAAGCCCACCACTTCTCCTTGTGATACATTTATCTCCAACACGAGTCTTGTCATTCATAATTTCATCCAACCATTTTTCAGCCAACTTATTAAGATATCCATTTTTTGATTTTTTTAGACGATGAGCTAGACTTTTAAAACCCACATATACTTGTTCAAAGACACCTCGATGCATCAAATTCATGAGAAGATAAACAAGATGAACTCCAATCTTTTCTACTTGCTCAGACTTAAATACATAGTCCATATTACTACTACTACCAAATGATTTTGTCTCTTCAGTTACAATTCCATTTTGAATATTGGATTGAGTCATTTCACCTTCTAATGGGAATGCAGTACATATTTCTGTGAGAAGGATACAAATCTCCTTCATTGATCTCCAAGAACCAACAAGAAGCATTTGAGCATTTATGGAACGAACTATATTATATTCTTCAGATGGAATATCCTTATTTGATTGTTTAGTTAACTCAGGAAGAAATCCTTCAGGAGCAGCAGAACCAAGAACAGGTAAAAGAAGTTCATCAAATCCTAAGCTTAAACTCAAAAGACGTTGAAAAAGTAGTTGAAGGGATGGAAATGTTACACCCTTTGTTTTTGTTGTTGTTGTTGATGATATATTTTCTTGTTGCTTAGAATTTAAAAGTGCTTCCTCAAGAATTTCTTTTTGATATACACTCAAGATTTGACGGAGGCAACGAAACATTCCATAAGGTGGACAAGTTGTAGTAAGTTCAAAAAGAGATGTTTCTTTGGTCATGGTGAGTGTTTTTTCTAATTTCAAGATGATCGTTTCCACAAGACTTAGTGGAGTGATAAAAGATTTTTTCAATAAAAGAACAAGAATATGACGAGCTGTCACGGAATCTGGTGGACGAACACTAGTAAGCATGACCAAAGCTTTTGAATAAAGACTTTCACAGAAATTATTATCCTAAAATTCATACAAAATACAAAAAAAACAAAATTATAATTAGACATTTTAAAATGAGAATGATGAAATAACTATATTATTTTATATTGTGAGACTTGGCAGTACATTCTTTGCATGCATATTACATATTATATATTATATTCTACATTTTACTTGATTATCTATACTTACATTAAAAAGTTTGATATCCGTTTTGCTTAAAATTTCAACAGCTGCTATTTTATTGTTTTCATATGAATCATCTAGCCATGCAAGAAAATTCAAAGCTTCTTCGGTCTGCTTCTTCTCATCACCTTCTTTCTGTAAACTTTCAATTTGGAAATGAAACCGTAATTCTGCCAGACAATTTAATGACTGAGCTCTTCGACTAAAATTTGCCCCTGTGGAACATTCGGATAAAAATAGAAAAAAAACTTATATATTTATTTAAAATAAGAAACGTTTTTCATTATACCAGCTTTATTTTTTTAAATAAAATCTGTACACTGTAAGTACACAAGTTAGGGTATGGAAATCAAAGTGACAAAAGACAAAACATACCAGCAAACAAGCCTTCTGTAATGAAGAAATTCCATATCCACATTATAAAATTGTTATAATTTTCTACGTCTTTCTCTTTTTTTGTTCTTGCTGCATAACTTTTTCCATCCTTTAATCTTCTCATAAGCTTTCAAAAATAATGAGAAAAAGGAAACAAATAGACATAAAACATAAAAATATTATATTTTCGTCGAGTTACATTCAATTTGATAATAATTATTATATAAAATTGTTGCTTTTATAAGTAACTCTACTATTATGTTCAAATCCAATTGATTGTTAAATACACTTACCTTTTTAAAATGTGAGGAAAATTGTTGTCGAAAAGCTGGATTTTGGTGCACTAAATTATATTTCAATACCAATTTAATGGTTTCAAAATCCCCTTCAGTTAAAAGTTCAGATGTTTTCTTTGTATCCACCAGGAGTGTAAAAGATGCAAGTCGTATTTGAGGATTAGCATGACTTGTCCAAGAATTCATAATATTACGTGGAAGAACTCCACGGAAAAAATCATCAGGATGACTTTCACTTGGATCATTTTCATTTTGAAATGGATTAATTTTGATACCTAATTCCGCTCCGATTTTTAAACATTCGACAACAAGACAAGAAGATTCTGTAGATACAAGAAGATTTGGGGTATCTGAGCCAATAGCTGTTGATTTATTATCACTACTGCTACTACTACTTGAATTTCCCATAGCTGTCAAAATTTCTTTTAAAATACATTGTTGAATTCCTGTATCACATTTTTTTACATTGATAACTTTTCCTAAAATGTATTTCTTTTGAGGCCAATTTGATTCAATGTTTTGTGCTGGTTGTATTCTAAACAAAGGTGAAATCCATGTTTGAATCCAAGTTGATGTTTCCATTAAAGGGAAGGTATATTTCATCAGAGCAATGTATGCTTCAGATGCCTATGAAAAAATAAAATCAGAAAAGAAAACTCAGGCTATTAAATTATACATACAACAACATTTCAATATCATTGTAGAACAATATAAGCGTGTAAAAGTATAATATATAAAAACCAAAAAACTTACACGACTTTTATGCGATCTTTCTGCACATAACATTTTTTCTGGTGCATCAGTCCATAAATCAAGAAGAACTGCTGTATTGGGATTTTTCCTTGTAGCAGATGCCAAAGCTACCCATTTAATATTATATGGTTTTGATATGATTTTCAAGAGTAAATCATTTAGTAGAGAATCCTCCTTTACTAATCCATTATTTATTTCCGTATCCAAACGATAATAAATATTAGACAAGTCTCGTAACATGTTACCTATATTAAAAAATCAAATAAATTCAAACAATCATAAATACATTTGTATAACATTGAACAATATAATAGGTACGTTATTTAAGTATAGTTTGATATTTGGGTTATTTAAAAAAGTACATCATAAAGGAAAAAATCAACTTACGACAACAATTTTTGACTGCATCTATATGTCCAGCTATGTAAGTAAAACTAAAAATTTCTACAAGTCTACAAACAGAAGTTAATTTGGCTAAATCTTTAGGTTTTGGCATAAGTGGTGAAACTTTTTGAGTCCAAATCTCTAATACCCTGGCAGATCCAAGATTAATTGCTTCTTTTGTACTATAATCAAGAAGAACAAAAAAGAACACACACATACATTTTAATTGTTTTCAAAACGGAATTCTAAATATCTAATAAATTATTATGTAACAAAGATGTAATATTAAATATATTATACATACCTATTTATGGATTGTTCAAGAGCTGCAGTAGCAATTCCAGACATAAATTCTGGTGTAAAGTCTCCACAAGTTTGTAAGCAACCGTAACATAATGATAATTTATTTAAATAATCTGAATTAACATATTCTCGTACAGCATTTTCAAATTGATTAAAATTTCCATTACTCCCACCACTAGTACTATTACTACAAAATAAATCATCTAAAAATTCTTGAGAAACGAGATAACATAGAATAAGTCCAGAATTATATTTGATATCCAGAGTAGTATTAGGATGATTGTTTATTAATGAAAGGAATACTAATCCAAATTCATGTAATATACTTGATGTTTCATCTACTTCTGTCTCTACTTCCAAAAGTATTTTATCATTATTGCTCTCTTTTTCTTCCTGTTCTGTATTATTAGTAGGTTCATGATTCAAGTTTAGGAATTCGTTCAAATGAGTCAAAGGTTCTAATAATTGTGGATTTTTAGATTTTAATTTTAATTTTGATACGGCCTTTACTAAGCTGACAGTAACTCTAACAGTTTTATGAAGAAGAGCTGATGATTTCTGATCCAAAGCATGACTCTCCGCTTTTGAGTTATGAATAAAAGATGTGATATGAGGGAAAAGGACATTAGCAAATACAAGGAGAGTTTGAGCTGGACAAAGAGTTTTGGTCAACTTGTTCAGTATATCATCTTCTGCGGAAGCACGGAAAAATTGTACTACATTTGATATCTCTTCCTCTTTTGGATCTATTATTGATTCCAAATGACTTTTAATAATTGATGAGATTTGACTGAGAACTACTTTTTGATTCCCGGTCATGTGAATACGGTAAACTTCCTTCAATCTGGATTAATAAATATACATAACAATATACGATTCAATACAGCATCAAATAGCCATAATATAAGTAAAAGTATTGTAAATAGTGTTTGCAATCGAGAGTCTCGTCCATTTACTATAACATTCGAGAGTCTCGTCTCGAAAATTCTCCATGCTTAAGTAAATGGGCGAGACTCTCGAATGCAATCACTAATTGTAAAAGATCTATTCAAAATTGCATTCATATTCATGTATCATAAATCACAATAATATAAAAGTATAACTTACAGTGCTTTCAATTCATTTTCCGGTATTGCTGTCGTAAGCTTCAAATCCTTAAATTGCTGGATAATATTTTTAACCTCTGGATTCTCAACTGTTGTTGAAGCCATTTCCAATTGTAAGATTAAAATCTGTAAAAAATAATATTGCAAATAAGCCGATTTTATATTATGAGCTGAATGCTCAAAAGTTGTGTCAAGTATAAACCACATTTACACAAAACTACAACACACAATTAGTAAACTAAAAGATAATTGTACAATGGACTCTTGATAATTTTGCTCACCTGTTCAGAAATAATAACTAAATAATAATTTTATGACAAAATATCTTCACAATTCACAATCTGCCGACACAGGTAAAAAAATCGCATGTGTAAGAAGTTTGAAACACAATTTTGCCACTCCAATTTTTGTTTTTTATGCAAATCGCAAAATCTGTGAACTGTGAACACAGAGAGCTATAAATAATTTTTAGGAAAAAGCTAATTAAAAAAATATATATTAGACTTAATTAAAAATCTACATATTTACACTACACACACATTATTGAGTTGTTTATCATAATATTATTATTTTACAAAAGTTTTAATCTTTATAAAGTGTTTCATTAGTCATTAGATTTTAGGCTACTCGTAAGTTGCGTTTGACAAACGCTGTTTGTTATTAAAAAATTGTTTATTAAATAAAGTTATCTAACTACATGAGTACGTACATATTCTCTTTATAATATTATTATACTTTATAAAATATTGTACTAACTGTAAGGCTTTTATACATTAAATATACGCGTATTGAAAACGTATACACAGATATTATGTGGATTGTAATCTACAAATGGAATTGAATTGACAGAACGACCAAAAAAGAGAATGGGAGGACAACATACTAATTTTTTTTTATTGCCAAATGATGTTAAAGTGGTATAAAAACTAAAAAATCTAAAAAAAGACGTAAGTTTGTACAAAACAAGACTTGATAAATTATAATATAATTCCTATATTTTGATGTATTATGTATATATATCATACATATAGTTTGATGGTGGTCAAAGTTTGATCTCATTTAGTGGATTATTTTGTTTTTTAAATCATTTTTTGTATGATGGTTTCTTACACCTTACACCTACGGAATATTTCCAATCTAGGTTAAGTGTTAAATGTATGCACATGATGTATGTGGAAATATGCGTGTGCGTAAAATTTAACATGTGTATATTGTATATATATATTATGCTTTTTAGTTTACTCCTAATTTTCACTAAATGTTTTTTTTACCAATACTATAATATTGTAGAGTTCTTGATTAATGAGGAATACACGTCATTACATTTATTATATGTAGTGGACTTTTAAGTAAATGAGAAAAAAGTTTATAAATGGTTTTTTTTACATAGATTATGAATGTTTTTTTTTCAAAACTTTGATACACAGGTGATTTCAAAGTTGTAACAAAACAAAACACAAAATGTACAACAATTACGGTGTTTGGAATCAAACTCCTCAACCATGGGGTACTACTTCAACGAATACGGGATATGGAATACAGGTAATTATTTTATTTATAAAATGTATAAAAAAGTAAATAAATACAAAAAGTTCTAGTGACTATTCAAAATGGGGCTATAGTTTTTAATAGCACAATATCGGATTTATACATACAAGCATATTATATAACAACATTTAAATTTAAATAAAAATTCAATACAGGGTCAACAAATGATGGGCCAAGGAGCACAACAACAACAATATGGTCAAACTCCAGTCACTACAAATACCTTAACTGCACAGCAGCAACAACAACAACAATTACAGATGCAACAACAGTATCAACAACAATATGCAGCCATGTTAAACCCTCAACAACAACAACAATATATGCAACAAGTAAGACATTCTACTAGTACTACTACTAATCCTACTAGTACAACTAATCCTCAAAATCCAACTCAATTACAAACCTCTCAACAACAACAAAATCAAATTCAAACTTCTTTTCCCCAACAGCAAATGACAGGACAAAATTATAATACAAATACAATGACTGCAAGTCCATGGGGAAATCAGGTATTACCAGGAGGACAGACAAATATGACAAATATGATGCAACAACAATTATATCAACAACAAATGTTACAGCAGCAACAACAGCAACAACAACAACAACAGTCTCGACCAGCAAATCCACCTTTGCCTCCAGGTTTTTATTAAATTAATGTTTTTATTTTGTAATTGATAGAACCAAAAACCAAATCTAAGTTGAAACGTGAAATTTACAATGTAAAGGGGATTCTTAAATTATTATGTTTGTTTTGTGTTTTGTAATAACTTTATTTTATAGGACCCCCACCTCCAGATAGCCAAAATAATAGAAGTATATTACAGCAACAAGAACAATTAAGTATGTTTTTAAAACTACACTTTATAAATAAATTATTTAATTTTGTACATGGAATTGATCATTATTCATCATCATCAAATTTTATATTATAACTTTGTATATTATTATGAATATCTAGGATGGAAAATATTATTCATTTAATAAATTTTCTTTCATATGAATAGGAAATATTTTTAATAACCAACAACAACAAAAACAGCAGCAGCAGCAGCAACAACAACAACCTATTTTACAGAATCGTCAACCACCACCTCCACCACCACCACCCCCGAAAGAACAACAGCAGAATCCTACACCACCGACAGATATTGACATTCAACAAGTAAATAAAATATTAAGTCTTCCATTTATAAATGATATTTTTAGTAAAATTGGAGAAAAAAGTCTCAGTGGAATTCCAGGATTGGATATTCCTTTATCTACAACACCATCTATTACTGCTACTACTTCTACAACTTCTACAACTAATGCTGGAGTTTCTCAAAGTCAAAATACAAATTTGAGTTCAAAATCTTTTTCTAAAGATAAAGATATTGAAGAAATTGCTGTATCTAAATTAAGCTCATTTTTACCATCATCCTCCTCCTCATCATCATCATCAAATTTATCTCAATCTCAAAATCAAAATAAACCGGCTACAACTAATACTACTACTACTACGAGTACTCATTCATCAAAACAGCAGGGATCTCCATTTGTATCTGCTTCTTCAGGATGGCAAGCATATAAAGGAATAACTCAAACTATTAAACCAACTGCAACAGATGAATTATCAAGTCAAAATCCTTCATTACATTCTCAATCTCCCAAACAATTACAACAACAACAACAACAACAACAAGTACTAAAGAAAGATAATTTAAAAACGGATATCGAAATAATTAGTGAATTTAAAACTTCATCTGTAACGAAAGATACTTCACTTACAACGAGTACACCACCACCACCACCAACAACTACTATCTCAACAACTATTATAAATTCAGCTTCTGTTTCCAAAGAGAATAGTAGTAGTACTAGTAGTGATAATACTTTGGTTACTGCTGCTCCTGCTACTACAACTACTCCTGCTGCTACTAGTTCTTCTACAACAACAGTTACTCCTACTACAACTGGTAATATTTCTACTGTTATTTTATCTAAAGATGATTTTGAAGATAAATCTAGTAGTACTGAACAAGGAAAAGAAGCTAATATTGAAGTCTCAGCCACTTCAATAAATCCAACAGTCCCTTCGGCTTCTACAACAGTAACTCATCAAGATGATATTTCAGAACAAAATGTAGTATCAAATCAAATTGAAAATGAACCAACTAAAAAACCAACAGTACTTCCTCATACACAAGCAGCACAACAAACTCAAACGTAAGTCGAATTTGTTTTGTTTTGTATAATTTATAATTAAATATAAGATGAGCAACAAATGAATTATTATTTATAGCTATAATAATAATTATTCTCAATTCATTCATTTATTTGGGTTTTTTTTTTTCATTTAAAAAAATTTAAAGGTATGACCAAAAAACTCTTGATGCATTTGATAAGAAATTTTGTGACTGGGAAAAACAATTTGATGCCTGGAAATTATCGAATGCTAATCATCCTGATAGGACTGCATACAACAAATATTTGGATCAATGGACACATTGGAGATCACAATTAGTTCAACAGAGGAAATTTATAATTGATAAAATGAATGCTGCTAAAATGGAAGAACAACGGAGATTAGCTGAAGAACAGAGAAAACTTAATCCTCCTGTTGTACTAGAACCAATTCAACAACAACAACCGTTCTTGCAAAATCAAAATCCAACCCAATTATTACAACAGCAACAACAACAACCGTTTTTACAAAACCAAAATCCAACTCAACTATTACAACAACAACAACCATTTTTACAAAATCAAAATCCAACTCAACTATTACAACAACAACAACAATCAATGTCAATAGGAAATGTTGACAGTGACAATCCATTTGTTAATCCAAATCTTTTAAAACCCAATAATATGTTCAGTAACAATATGGGTGGTTTTAATAATAATGATATGAATCGAGGCCCAAATGATCCATTTACAAATAGTAGTAATATGAATAATAATGTACAACAAAATAAATTAATGATGAATAATAGTAACAACAACAATAATAATAATAATAACAGTGCTATGAATGCTCCAAATATATCAACATCTGTCCCATTTTCAAGATTTAATGAACCTCGTCAACAAATCGTTAATAAAGGTGGTAATAATAATATGATGATGGGAAATCAATTCAATCAAAATCAAAATCAAGGTTCATTAAGACCTAGTGGTAGTGGTGTATATGGAATAACAAGTTCAGCTCCATTAGGTCAAAATCCATTTGTTATTGCAAGTAATAATAATACTAATAATAATAATAATAATAGTGGATCAAGAGGATTCTCTGCAAATACAAATAGTGGTTTTGGTGGTGGTAGTGGTCCTCGTATGCAAGAAAATTTTGGTCGTGGTAATATTGGTGGTAATATTGGAGTGCCTAGTCGAAATCCATTTGACCCAAATGTTAGTTTTGCTACAATATCCCAACCAGACTCAGGTCCAAAACCAGAGAGGATTGCTAGAGTAAATTTATTTGATAGAAATAGTGAAGGACGTGGAATGTCTGGACAAAGACCTGGAATAAGACCTTTAATGTCAACAAATTCATTGATTGATGAAACTTGGGATATCGATGAAGATGCGGTAAATTTTTTATTAATTTATTTTTTACAAAACAAAGTTTACATATTATATGAATGTAGAAAATATAAAATAGTAGTTTCGTATAAAAATCTTGATGTCTTTATTCTTATCGGAATTTATATAAAATAATAATTGTTTTTATTTGTAAATATGGTATCATATAATATTAAACATTATATATTATGTATTTTTAGCCGGTTGGAGATGAGTCACTTTATGCGGATCGTTTTGCAAATGAGGATAAAGAACCATCTCCACCACCTCGTATAGTCAAAAGAAATCAAATGAATGATAATCCATTTGATACATCTGCAAATGATCCATCTTTTAATCCATGGTTAACTAATAGTAATAGTAATAATGCTTCTGGACCAAATCCATTTGATATGGGAGGTGAAGATCCATTTCAATCTAGAAACAGGGCAAGTACTAGAAATCCATTTGATGCATCTGATACTTTTGAATCTAATTCTAATGATAATTTTTCATCATCAATAATAAAGAAGGCGGAATTGGACCAACCAAATGTGGATGAAGATGATTTTGAACAACTCTTCAGAAGAGAAAGAAGTACAAGAAATACTAGAAATGATCCTTTTGAGTCGAGTACTCCTGCTGTAATTGATTATGGTCATGGGGGTGAGGATGCTAGTGCACCAGATGATATGCTTAGATTTGCAAATAGAGAACAAGCAGATGATGATGATGATTATAATAAGTATGATGATTTTGATGATATTGGTTCTTCAAATGCGGTAACTATTGACTATGGACATGGAAGTGCTGGAGATGTTCCGGCAATGGATCGTGATCGATTAGATATTCCTGCTCATCCAAGTATGATAATATAATATATTTATGTACACACTATTTACTACTATTTTATAAATACTTTTCATTTTTATTTATTACATTTGGACCATTTTTTAAAAATGTATATTTTTATGTCAAAATAGGAGACTATTATGATAGACCGGATTATGTTCCTCCTGAAGATGTTGATGAATATGGTCCAGTGAGAGGTCCAAGATCAACTTTGAGAGATGATGATGATGACTACTATCGTGATGGTCAAATGTCTCGTAATGCTCGAGGACGTAGTATTCCATTCTATGTAAGATTTTGTTTTTAAATTTTGTTTTTTTTTTAATAGTTTTATTTTTTATTAGACCATTTTCCAGAAATATTAAAAAAATAAAATAAATAACTATCTCTCTGATCTCTGATTACAATATAAAATTAAAATTTTTCCGGTTTTATTTTTTCTTAAAATAGCGTGGAGGAGAAGGTGGAGTTAAACCAAGATATCCTATCGAATCTGGAAGAGGAAGGCCACCATTATTTCCGTCTGCTGCTGCTGGTCCTTCACAAAGACCTCGTGTAGCTCCTCCACTAAATAAAGATTTGGATCGGATTGATTCTCCTGAAATTGTTGAATTATCTCCAAGTCGTGATACACTACCAGGTATAAAAATTGCACCTCCAAGGGATTTGCGTGATGAAGTTGATATCCGAGGTGGTAGAAGAGGACGTAGTGGTGATAGATTAGATATTAGGGAACGGGATCGAAGTAGGGACAAGGATCGTGATAGAGACAGAGATAGAAATGACCGCGAAAGAGATAGAGAACGGGAAAGAGAAAGGGAGCGTGAACGAGAGAGAGAAAGGGAAAGAGAGAGAGAGAGAATACGAGACAGGGACAGAGATCGTGACTGGTAAATGCAACACACATTATACATACCATAATTATTGCAATAATTATTTTTAATTTACGTTTTTCACTTGTATAAATAATTATTGAAGTTGTAATAAAATAAAATATATTATTGACTTTTAACTCTGTAATTTTGTACTTTTATCTAACAGGAAGTACAGAACTCGAGACCGATACAATAATAGTCCTCCAAGAAGATCAAGAATAGATGCATATGGTGAGAGAGATCCACTAGCCAGGAGAGGAAGACTCGGAAGATCTAGGAGTAGAAGTCGAAGTCCAAATTTCTTAAAACTTGGCCACAATCCACCGCCACCACCGTGAGTTTATTTTCAATTCTTCTTTTTGCTTGAGGTTCTGTATGCTTTTGTGTTTAACTAGATATAATATGTTATTTGTTATTTTATATAGTGAAATATTAATTTATTTTGTGTAAACTTTTGTCAGAAATTTCATCATTATTTCAGTTTAATTGGTAAACTTACATAATCTTAATCTCATATTTCATCTATATAATATGCAAACATCTTTCTTGACAAAAACGTCATTAACATTGAAACCAACCAACAATTCAATTTTTAATGCATCCTTATAAATTCGAGACTCCAAAGTATAATCATTTCGATGATAGTTCTTCATGCATACAAAAAAATTGAAATTTACTCATCTAAAGTTTATAGCGACTATCTGGTAATCTATTAATGAATCTAATGATCTATATTTTTTTACCATAATATATTATGGCAATCGGTTACCTGAAATGTAAAGAACTTTTCTATCTACTATCTACATTCAACATCATAATAATATTATATTATGCATCTATTTCTGTTTGGAAAACGCTTTGTGTCGTTAATATTGAATATTATCATCTGTAAAAAGCAGTACACTGCAGTGCATCACAGTAGAATAATCATGTATCAAGTTTTAATTTTCATACATTTTATTGAAATTTTGAATTTCCACAAATGAAATAGTGGGACACAACGTGAGGAAAGACTAATTCATGATTCTAATCATGAGTATTATTACTATTTCTTATTTCTTACAATGATTTTAAGTGAACCAAGTATAATGCAAATCACTACTAAAATACTGCAACAATATGGAATCTAAAAAGTGTCACAGTGTACAGTTTCAAAGTACAACAATTTACATTTATATTATCATTTTTCATAATATTCATCATTCATCATGATTATTTATATAAAGAATATTCGGTGCACGGTGTACAGAGCGACTTTTGTCATTTGCTATTTGATGTACTTATGTTCAACTTAAAAGTTAGTTCCAGTTGGCACATATTATACAGAATGCTTTTCTTCTTTGGTTATTGATTATTATTAATTATTATTGACTAGCTGTATTGTATTGGCATTCAATTTATTCATTCTTGTGTGTTTGTATGTTCATGTTTCATGTACAATGAAACATTCAGGAGTATATGTTAAAGCTACGTTTCATTGTTATTTAGAATCTAGTGTGGTTTTAGAACTTATTTTTCACAAAGTATGTTTTATTTACTGTATGCTTATTGTAATGTAGATATTGTGTGGTATATCAAGCTTATATAATTTGCAATTTGTGTAGAGCATAAAAGGCTTATTAAATTGATCAAGTACATAATATTTAGGTAAAAAGTAGTTAAAAGTTTGAAATTTTAAATCAATGTGATGTGTACATAATTCGCTGGTTAATTAGTATAATGAATCTTTTGAATTTGCTTTATCTATTTCAAAATCATAGCATATGTAAGTCATAAGTAGTTTTGAGTAGTAGTTTGTAGTTTTCATTTGCTTCTTTCAGTAATCAGTTGTTGCTTTTCATTTTTAATTGGCTTATTATTTGTCGTATTTCATGTAAAAAGTACAGAGGTAAAGTCCGCTTATATACAGCCTTTTTGTTGGATAAAATGATCTTGATTGATTTATGAGTTACGCATTTCGTAGTTAGTCACTGAAAATTAACCAAAGGCTATTAAATTGAACTTCATAAGTATAAACTTCTTCTCACTCTTCGTAATCAGTAATAATGAAATCATGGAAAATTATATGCATAATATTACATGCATCTCATAATATCTCATATATACATAATTTGTAAAGTCTTAATAGTTTCATTATGTTATTATGATGCATTCTGATTACGTGTAGTACAGACTACGCATATTTACCTACTTAAAATACTTTACACGTTACGTGTATTTTTCATCATATCTGGAAATGGAATCGGGACTAAAGTTTAAAATGTCATCCACAAAAATTGTTGACGTCTGGCCCTTTGAGCAGTTTTTTTGCCTTATAAAAGGGTTGAGTTTTGAAGTTTGAATTAAAGTTTGAAATACTTGAAAAGTTTATATGATTTATGATAATTATGGGGAAAAGAATTGAAGTAACGTTCGCATTATAACTAAATTACTTTTATGTGTAGCACCTTTCAGTGCCTTCAAAATTCAAAACATTCATAAAATATTTATAGCTTTCACATTTTGAATATACCACATACCTCATGCTCTCCCATTTTTTAAATATGACGTAAAATGAAAAAAGGGGGGGTGTTCTGTACGGAAAAATGTTTCAGTGAAAATAGCATGTTGTGTTACCAAAAAAAGTGAAAAACGAAGAAAAATTATGATACACATAAAACTATTCATTGTTCATACAAAATGATTATAATCATAATGTATAACTCATAATATACTATATGATTCATGTATTTAATTAACTCTGCGATTACAATGTAGTGCACACGCAGTATCGTCGTTAGGAGGCTTTGGTGGGGAGATCCGAAGTCAAACGATTCTCATTGAAGATTTGTTGAGTGTAACTGGAAAGAAAAGACGTCCATCGCAAATTGCAATTATATGTAAGTTTATCTCAGTTTTTATTCTCTTAATATCTCTTGGACACTCATTATTTATAATAGCAATAAAATGTATAAATATGTAGCCATGAAAAAGGCTCTATAATCTATCATCTATGTATGTTTTAGATGTTATATTATATTTAGTTTTTTACGGTAAATACTGTTTTATTTCAATTGTTTTTACTAAAATTAATTTACTTTCTGTAATTTGATTGGTTTTGTCTATTTTATTTCACAACCACTTTAGTAAGAGGACTTCCTGGTTCAGGTAAATCTCATGTTGCCAAGCTAATCAAAGATCGAGAGGTTGAAATAGGAGGATCTGCTCCAAGAATTCTCTCCCTTGACGATTATTTTATGACGGACGAAGTAGAAAGAGAGGTAAGATTTTTATGAATTTTTTCCTGTATATATAAATTTTTATAAAATATTAATTATTAGTTTATCTCCGAACATGAAATATTTTACCATTATTTGGATTTTTAGACTAAGGAGAAAGGTGTTAAGGAGAAAGTCATGCTGTATGAATATGAACCATTGGCTGAAACAAAATATCGTCAAGATCTCATCAAAACATTCAAAAAGACAGTAGAGAATGGATATTTCCCATTTATCGTTGTGGATAGTATCAATGACAAATTAAGATATTTTGAGGACATGGCTCATTACGCTACGCTTAAACGATTCCAGGTATGTCCTATAATATATACACGGGAAACGGGCTGCATATAAAATATAAATCATACAAAACATTTTGTATTTTGTATTGAGACTGATGAGTCAAAAGCTTACAATTATTGGCCATTGGGTTCTCTCTAACTTTAGAAAATGCTCTTGCAATTAAAAAAAAGAGTGGTATTTGAGTACTAAATTAAGATAATTACGGCTATTAATAATTTGGTTCTTTGATGAGGGTCGTCTTCTTATTTTATATCTAATATCTAATCTGGTGAATATGATTGTGTGGTGTGGTGTGATAGGTTTATATTGTTGAATTGGATGAGACTGTGGATGTTTGTGCAAAACGAAATATTCATAATAGAACACGAGAAGAGATACAAGTCTTAAACAAAGGTTGGGAGCCAACTCCTCCAGCATACACATTACTTGATGTCAGAACTCTATTTCAGGATGAAGCTGTTCAAGATGTAAGTCTGATATTTTAGTATTAAATAACTTTTATCTGTAAAATTAAATAGTATTATACGGTGTAGATTTTAGTTGTAAAAAGTTTAACGTAAATTTCATTTTCTGTAAGACTAATGGGCTAATTGCTCTGATTTTTTTTACTTTGTTTTTTGTGGTAAAAAAATAAAGGTTGTAATGGAAGATGTGATTGATTTTGATAAATCTGTGAAAGCAAAGACTGACGATGTAGTTGCTCCCCTCAAAATGGGCTCTATTATTGAAGAATCGACTGTAGTGGAAGAGGTACGTTTTCTAGTGATTCATTTTAAGCATTGCATTTTAACTTTTTTGTCCTGTTCTTCGCGTTTCTACTTACAACTAATGTATATACCAGTCTTTTTGTTGCATGCAATGATATTAGTAATTATTCTCACTTTTGTTTTCAATCCATCACACGTAAACAAACAAAAAAATCCAGTTGTCTTTATTGAGGGTTCTTGTCATATTGAATCGGATTTGACGTACAAACAAAACAAGCAAAAAAAGTTGGAATTACAACAATAATAACGATAAATCATTATTATTATTATTGTTTGTTACTAGTATCATTAGAATATACTATAGAGTTTTGTTTTGCATTGTTGCTGTTTCATTTTCTTCACAGTGCATTTGAAATATTATATTTGTGTTCATAAATAATGATTTTTATTATTCATGACTGTGACACTCACGGCTGTGTTGATAATGAAAGACAAGCAATCAAGTGCAGTGACAAAAAGTTGGTTCATATTATAGTATGAATCATCATATGTATTCAGTGCTATAATATGACCCCAGTAAAGGGAAAAGAAAACTCAAATTGGAGTGAAAATTTGTGTTTACAATGTTATATAAAAGTAAAGTGCCAAAATTTACAGGAGGATGAAGTTCCTACTACAGAGTTTCAACATGTTCCGAGCAAATGGGAGACTATAGATCATTCACAAGAAAAATTGAGTAAGTGAAACAGATATTATATCATTTTTAAGCTTGCCTTATGAATTATGAAGTTTTTGTTTTGTTATACGAGTCAGTAAAGTCAAAATTCTATAAAATATATTATTAATTATTATGTACTAATGAAGTGCATATAAAGAATGAATGTAATCTGAATCTGAGTTCTTTGATTTTGATATTATGGAATTTTAATTCATAAAGTTTGTAATCTGTACTCTAATAACAATAATAAATTTGATTACAGATAAATTGGATGGTGTGATTCGGAAGAGAAAGTCGGCTGAAGAAAATGTAGACGAGGTGTCTAGTGTTGAGTCCTGGCTGAAACGAAATCTCCCTGATGATTATTCAAACAGGAAAGCACATGAAATAGGGAAGAAACGAGTACGATGGGCTGATATTGAAGAAAGGAGGTATTTTATTTTAAAATTATTATATTGATACTTGTCTAGTAGTCCATTATAAAAAAAATAAAAGAATACTAATCATTTTTTACAAAGCTTCATTTTTGATACACGATTATAGTGGTATTAAACTCTAATCATATTTCATTTCTATTCTTGTAAAAGGGAGCAAGAAAAGATGAAGGATATTGGATTCGTTGTTGGAATTGATTGGAATAGGATGAATGATCCAACAAATGGCTCGAGTGCACTCACGAAAACAAAATTTATTTAACAAAACAAACTATTCTTATGATAAAAAATGATAAATAATTTTGGAAAACACAATGAAAATAATCATGATTGGTGATTATTATTATTATTAATTATTAATTATTATTACAATATAATACTAGTTTTTTCAATTCTTCGTGCATGAGCTTTGGTCAGCTTGTTACCCTTCCTCCCTCCCTTGATGAAGCTGGTCAGCGGACGGTCGATGTCGATGTATTTCTCGTCGTGGTGTATGTAGTATGTAACTATAATAATTTACTATAATATATTATATATTTACTTATCTTCTTGCTGTTTATTATTAGTATTAGTAAGCATATATTCATATATTATTAATAATTATTATGTTATTGAGGTTTATTAATTGATTTTAAACTACTAAATAATAGTTTTAAAAAAGTAGCCAAAGGGATTTAAAAAAGAGATCACGAACTTGTGAGTTTTTAGGATATTATATTGTTACACATTTCTAAAGTTCTTTTATATCTTATAGCGTTGTATATATTATGTAATATAAGGTGGTCACATCATTTATGCACTTTAAAAATAATATGGTATTTAGGATATTCTATATATACTAGAATCTAGAATATATAATCAAGTAATATAATTATGGATTAATTGTGTTTTACGTTTTACATAATATAAAAAAATGGCATGACCTTACGAATAATAATAATAGTATTTCTTATTATCATAAAAGGTTTTAATGTACATAATATAATATACTACGTTATCGGTTCTACTTTTATGGTGTTAATTTTACGAGCTATCGATAATATACTTAATGAGATATTAATAATAATATAATACTATCTTATAAAATAACGAAAGTGGTTTAAAAAATTGCCAGTGTTTTCATTTCTATTAGTCGTACATAATATTTTTCTTTTACCTTTTATCCATTTAATACATTAAGTATAATATATTTTTATCACATCGTTTTAAGGTAATTCAGGCTATCTTTTGAGCTAGCCTTTGGGAATTTTTCAAAGTTTTCATCAGTATTTTCATACCGTTATTTCTTTTTTAAATCAAACAGTTTACATTCATATTTTTTAGTCATATTTTCGTATTTACTATTAAAACTGATAAATTTTTGCATGTTGAAGTATAAATCACAATTAAAAGTGTCAGTAAAAGTAGTGAACATTTTTCCAATACATCGTAAATCGATACAAAGAATTCATACTTTCTCGACTTTCTCTTAAAATAAGTGGTGTCATAAAAAATGGAAAAAGCTCAAGTTTATACTTCTTGTGGCTCGGATGGAGAGAAAGAAAATAATTCGAATCATGCTTTTTTACTCTTCGGATGCTGTTCACTGGTGACTCTTTTTAAAAGATATTTTTGTGTATTGTCTACATTCCTGCAACTTTACGATGGCTGAAGACGGAAGAGTTTGTGTTTTTGTGTATGCTTGAAATCAAAAAGTTTTACTATGTATGGAGTACTGCTAATCAAGGATGTGGAGAACTAATTCCTTTTTGGAAAAAGGAATTATACTATTGTACAATTTTATGTGGAACAAGTAAGTCGTATAAATTATATTTTAGATATTTTAATTCATTCAATTGATTACATTAATTATATTATACATGATGAACTTTAGGTTAAATCAAATGTAATCAGTTTACAGATTGAAATCAGTATATTAATTACATGTATTTTCAATTTTGCAGTTATACTATGGTCAAAAGGACCCCACGGTTTGCTAATTACATAGTATCATCACATCAAAATATTTTTATTTCTTACATTACATAATATGTATTATGATTTTCTAATTATTATTCTTATTTCTTATGCATGTAAAAAATGGAAGTAAATGATGTGTTAATCTCAAGATTTTGTGTGTGATTTTTTCAAGTAAATCCCAGAAGAAGAAATGATCAAAGTTGGACTCTTTACCCATCAATCAATACAGGTGAAAGGATAAAAAAATAATATTTACTATAATATAATTTGTACATTTTTGTTCTAGTAAAAGGAATGAATAATGGATGTCAACTCTCTCTTTTTAAATGCCAAAGACATTGAAATACACCACGATGTATAATGTATAATATATTACATGTGTTCCTTTCTAGTTCCTGGACTTTCACAGCAATGTAAACGGAGCCTTCATGGTCGTGTTCATGGTCGTGTGCAGTGAAATGGCACAAGAAGCATTGACGGACTGACTTTTCATTTGATTTTCAAGTTCTTTATAATATATTTGTGCATAAGTCATTGACCATTGGTGTTTGAAAAGTTTTAATCTTTGAGATGCATCACAATGTGTAGCTTATAATGTTTATTCGACTACGTAATACAGTGTCAATCAACTAGTGAGTAAAATGTGTACGTTTAGTACAATGCATATTGCACCTTGTGATTTGTGATGTATAGCCTTTCAAGTTTGTAAGTGAACTATAGATTGAAAATTGGAAATGAATCACAAGTAAATAATAGAAACAATAGATGAAAAATATATATATAATGTTGTGTAGAATGATATTTGTACCGGATTCTGATATTTTAACAAACCAGCCGAATAAGACTTATTGAGTAATAATAATTATTATTATTATTACTGCAAACATTTTATATTCACTTTCAAACATGCACAAATAATTTGACATGCAGTATTGTCATATATACACAAAAACATCTCACACGTTACGTATTTGGTATTTTATAGCAATAAATTACTATTGATAATGTCCACATGTTCATCAGCATTTCTGACCAAAGTATAAAATGTGAAATATGTTCTACAATATGAAAAGAACTTTTAACGAGTGCTGTATTAGTTAGTATACAATTTTTAGTATTCAATATGTCGGTGCTTTACTACCGTAATGTAGAATATCACATAAGAATTATTACAAGTTTTAACTAAATCACATTTTCTATTTTTTACTTGTTTTTTTATACAGATTATTACAATTGAAGACAGTGATGAGGAATGGTAGGACCAGAGGTTGAAAATGAACTGAATTTTCCACATGCTTTTAAAATAGAGAGGATATTTTAAGAAACATGGTGAGTTAAATTTTACTCAGCACTCAGCATGATCCCAAAAGCTAAATATTTTATAGAATCTTTTCATTTAATACATAATATCCTTTTACTGTCTAATGTTTGTATAATATATTTTCATAATATTTCATTTTAGGTTACGGATCTCATTCCGTTCCCAAACTAGTAAAAAATGGATGGATTTTAATGAAGCAATAATAATTATCCTACATTCTACTCCTTTGATCTGAAAATATACCAAAGAAGACTTATTTTGAATCTCAGCCTTTTGAAAGTACTATAATATATTACGCAACACATTTTATAACTTTAGGGAAAAACCCGTAGTAAAGAGTTTATAACAATTTTAAGACTGCCTCCACACAGAATTTATAAGACTTATTATCATTAATGATATTATATAGACTTGGAAAAATTATTTTTGGGTCTAATATCGTTGAAAAAATGTTTTACAATAGACTGAATTTATTATTTTAGTCTGCCCTTGTTATTTTATATTGTATTTTAAGTTTTAATGAATCATTTGCTAAGAAGCGACTTGTGCGAGATAATCGTTTACACAATATTATCAACGTTCGTTTTTAGTTTTTATAGTCTTTATATTTTTTTATACACACCTGATAAAAAGACGAATAATTAGTTATAACTCGTAGAATCTCATTAAGTAACGAATATTCTTACAATCTATCATGATCTAAGAAGATTCTACATCTACTGTGCAATATTTAAAAAAATGTACATAAAATATATTATAATATATTCTTGCGTTTTTTCTATTTTTATTTTCTATCATATTTAACATAAATATTAAATATTTATCATTCTAGTCCAGAGTACATAATAAAATGAATGTTGATATTTCGAAATCGAAAAGTATAAAATTTAATTGAGTATTATCACGTATAAAAAATGCAGTTTGGGTATTCATTAATCATAATAATAATATAATGGTATTAGAGTAGAAACCTGTAAAGGCACTCGATAAATTCATACAGAGTATATTATAGAATATTATATCTTCATAATATAAATATATAATAATTTTTGCCAAGTTTTCAAGGATAGAACACATCATACTTAATAAAAATCATACTTATATTATAGTATGCGCATAAATATGTTTATTAAGGACACCTATATTTTGTGTTAGTTGTTGTTAATAATTCATAATAATAATAATAGAAAATAGTTACCTTTTAAACGTTGGAGGACAAAAGTATTGTCATATTATGTAAGAATAGTACAATATTTAATACTTAGACATGCATGTAAGTTTTTCGATTTTTGATCATAATCTATCATCTCTCTAGCAGTTATTAGAGAGGTATATACATATTTAGTAGATATGAAGTGTTGAGTTTTTTTTAGAGGAATAATTTTAATTTGTAGACTCCCGACGATGATGATTTATTGGCTTATTGTTAGTGAGGTGAGTTTCTACATCCAACCATCGGACCTGTAATGACCAATTACCAAATCAGGAATCATAAAACATGAATTATAATAATAGTATTTAGTGTAGAATTACAAGGGGTTTTTAAAAAATATATATATTAAAAGAAGCAACAATAACAACAATATCATAATATTATCCAGATATTAAATAAAATACATTATAGTAGTCATTTACCCGAGGTTTCTTCCCTTCCCCTCCTCGATCATTGAAATCCACAGGAGCATGATAATCATCTTCTCGGTTAGAGTGACCCTTTTTTAACCAACCATCTAATTTATTCAGATTAGTTGGAGATGGTTCAATCCTATATAAAATGTATTTTAATCAGCAATTAATTATCAATAATTATAGGTCCCCAAAAGATGATACTTTTTTTGTATCTCTCTTAAAAATCTGTTATTAATTTTAAAATTTAAAATATAAAAATTATGTCATTTTTGTCACCTATCCCATCGAGTTTTGGCTTCTTCATTTCCAATCCCATCCTCAATTTCATCCATCTGAAAGTATAATTATACATCATTAACAATTTGATTATTTTTGATTTTTGTACAGTATAAAAATATTACAGAATTATTAAAGAATTATTAAAAATGGTTAACAAAATCAAAACTCACCGATGCCTTCCAATTTTTGTCATCACTGTCATCATCTCCCATGAATAAATCTCCATTTCCATTCTCCATCACCTCCATGACAGTGTTCTGTTCACCTCCAGCACCAATATTAGAAATTGTATTTATGTCTGGAGATGTTGATAAATCCATCATTGTGTCAATTTCTTGGTTTCTATCTTGACCATCTGATATTTCAGTGGGAGTTGGAGAACCCTTCGACATTTTTGTTTTCACACCGTCCTAATCCTACACATGTAATTTATTTTGATATCTTTTATATATATTTGGAGTCAAGTGCAAACTATCAACTTTTTAATGATTAATGTTTAATAATAATTGAAATTAGAAGACTTTATAGAATTTTTACTTATATTGAAGTGAAAATAAAATTGTACTTGTTGAATCTTGATTTCACTGTTCACTTTCTTTTCTGATTGAATTTTGGGGTTGAGCTACAATTGAAATTGTTCCACTATGATTTTTCTAGCATACAAAGACTATGCAAAAAATGAAAAACGTTTCGTGAGGAATTTTTGTAACCAAGTAAAAGAAGAGGAGATTTTGATGATTGACTCAACACTCAACACAATGACATCCGGTTCCACTTTAAACACCATGGACGCCTTGGATTTATATATATAAAAGCGGCCTCAACTACAGCGTTTTGAGAAAACGCTGAATTTGAAAAATTAGGATTTGATTTTTTATTTGAATAGATAATATATAATATAGATTTTATATATAAAAATGATAAAAATGCAAGAACAAAGGAGGAGAAGATGTCGGGAGTCGGGAAAGACAATTTTTTATTGTTACAAAAGGGACAAAAATGAGAGAGCACTGCGAGCAGAAAGATGAACCGCACAAAAAGACAACAATTAAATATTTAAAAATGTTCCACTTTCCATGTCGACATTCGAGATCATAGCTTTCTTTGGTATACAATTTATTTTGTAATCAAAAAAGTGTAATATAAACTGTAAGTAAGCTTAGAAAAACGGACATTTTATACAAATTCCAGCCCAAGAGCCCCTTATGTCCAGATTCCAGATATTTTCCTGCCATTTAAGTATTTTTAATAAAGAGTATAACCTACTCCAGAAACGAGAAGCAACGGAAACAAAGGAAAAACTTCATATAGGTAAACTTTTCAATAAACAGTGTTTATGAAAATGATTAAAAAATTGTTAGAGACATATAAGACATAAGAAAATGGAATCTATTTTCAATTTTCAATTCATCTTGTAATATGTAAAAAAAAAGTCATAATAAAAGTCAAACATGAAGTAACATTTTCTTTCGCAAAAATGTGTGCAAAAATGAAGCTGGGATTTTCATAAGCATACCTAGAACCTAGATAGATGAACCGAATTTAGATTTGCATCTAATTTTTGGATTGAATATTTTATAAGCTGTTGTACTTGCACGGCATTGGGTATTTTATCTATGTTTACACATATGTTTTATTCAATGATACACACATCCATATACATAATCCTATACATAAAAACTGTGATTTACACATAAAATACATATAATCTAGTGTGTATTTGCCGGTAAATAAAAAACAAATATAATATGTTCTATGTATAATGAATGAATTACTGGTATAACTGATAACTGACACATATTATAAGCCGAGGACGAGGACATGATAACCGATAAACATGAATCATGTCATATGGAAAATGGAAAAGGCTAAATCAAGAGAGATAAATAAAGGAAATGTATTTAGCATTTGGCATGTACTAGTAAAACTTTCACACGTTTCACAGTGCAAATTGAGAGTTGAGAGTGCAAAAATCATAACTCATAACATTGGAATTTTCATTAGTGCGTTTTTGTTCATTTCGTATACGTTTATAGTTTTTAATTTGGAAAAAAGCAAACAAATTTGCCCTCGGACTTTTTTACAAATCGAAACAAAAATGGCTTTTAACCACAGCAGGTATTAAAATAATATACAACAAGCTTTAGTTAAATTCGTTTTCAATTATTCAAAATTAAAAGCACAATTTAATTCATTTACAGTGATGCTGTCATTCTTCCGTCAAGCCTGTACTGGAGGGATCGACTTCAGTGTAAAGGTGAAAATGAACCCTGTTTTCTATATGTTATTTACTATTTTCCAAGAAAGTTAAAGTAATGTTTAAAATAAATGTACATGGATTATTTTTGATGTTAATATTTTAGGCTGTAATTTACCTCTTCTTCCTCCGGTCTACTACTGTTATAATATTCAGCTGATGCACCCCTTGTGCAAGGATTGTAATCAATGTTCAGTGGAAAACTGTAGATCTAAAAAAGGGACTAGTAATCGTTCAGTTGTACTCGAGAATATTGTCAGTTTGTCCAGCTTTCACTGTGAATTTCCCATGTGTAAGGGAAAAGGGCCTTTCGAATCTTCCGAGTATAGAAACCACATTACACAATGTTATGTGAGGCCGATTCAGTGTACATTTTGTCGACATATTATCCCTTTTTTGGATTTTTTCAACCATCTAGAACTGTCTCATGGGATGAGAGAAAGCTTTTTGGATTGTGAAACTATCGTCTTAAATTTTGCTGAAGGTACAAAATACAAAATATAAAAGTTACCCTTCTAACACTAAAAATTAAAAATACAAAACAAAAGCCCGCACTACTCATTTGTGACGAGATGTAAAAGTATAGAATAAATCTATTTTCATTTTTCATATTCTATTTTCCCTTAGAACAACCAAGAATCCAATTTGTGAGATTTTTTTCCGACATCTTCTTTATTCGATATGAAAATGGAAAGCTGTGGGTTGAGTATTTCGGTTATGATGAAAATGCAGAGTGTGATTATCGAATACGAATAAATGGAAATAAATATTACATTGTAAGTAATAAGTAAATATATATTTTGGTTTTTGATTTGGTGTTTGCTGCAATATGTTTTTCTAAAATTTTAAAATAATGCATGCACTTTATCATTTTAAAAAAAAGGATTTAGAAATGCAAGTCCATGCAGCACGAGAGGACTGGAATATTTTAATGGATAACAGTAATAGTAACAATGGATTTCAACTTGCAGATGAAGAAGTTCAGGTTGACCTCGAAAATAATGATTTGTTAGTCAATAGGAAATTTTTAATCCCACCTAAAAATGAAGAACTTTTCATGCTGTTCATTCGAGAGGATGACAATGACAGTATTTCCTCCATTGAAGAGGATTTTAATGCTAAACTAATTGAGGCTGAAATGACAACCGCTTTCTCTGTTTAAAGTGTTTGTAAACTGTAAATAATGTATTTTTGTAAATAATTTCCATGAGCCATGAGACCATTACAAAACTTTTATACTAATAATAATTATCATGTTACCAGTAAATACAGTATTAAATGTTGAACGGAGTAACCCTGAACGTCGAATACTTTGTAATTTGTATGTTGTTACATAAATTTTGATTCTTCAATAAAGTTTAAAAGTACAAGAAAAGCTCTTCTGAATTTTCAAGAATTTTTCCTCATAATAATTATTATTCATGACTCATGACTTATATATTGATTTATGATGAGTGTCAAGTGTCAAAGCTATATTATTACGTACATACAAAAAGATACATCTACTTTGATCCTTGAAAGGTGAAAGGTAAAGGGAAAGGTTACTATAGCATAGGTGCATCGGCTTATATAAATGAAGTGTTTTCGGTTACATATTTCTATTTTCTATTCCACAAAAAAAATAAACAATAAAACTCTTGTGACTCTTGATGGATACTTTTTTGTAGCGACTCTTTTTTGTAACCTTTGAACTTTGAGGATGAAGATTTTTTTGAAGTGCCACTAGTCCCTATAAAGCGTTTTCCTTTGTCTTGAACTGCCTGGTCTGCCATGTCTATTTTTTTCATTGCGGTCCCAACCAGAGAATATGAAGTGACCCTACGGCAGAAAGAGTTGGATCTACAGAATGTACACTTGGAACAGAGACGCTTGTCCCTGTAAGGAAATCCGACCAACTAACTATTAAACTCATTATAAATTGTAAATATTAAGAATTAAGAATACTTAAAATTTAAGGCTAATGTAATGTCACAATCTATTATCTATTTAGTTCGTTTTTTAGCTTTCTTCATTCACACAATACTTAGTTTTATTGATTAATTTTGTATTGGGTATTTCGTATTGAAAAATAAGGATGGGAGTAGGAGCTTCAACTACAGGATCCCAACGTGGCTCAAATGGCAGTATAAATGCTCCGGATGTGTATCAAGCTATTCAGGGTGGAAAGCAGACAGAGATCCTCGTCAGTGATGACTACATGGAGATTCGGAGAGCCTCCATAGTGTTGGGAGTGGAAAGTGATGAGGACGCACAGATTGAAGCGGAAATCAGAAAATATTTCCTGGAGAAGCACTTGGAAGATTGTATTGATAGATATGACTTACAACCCGCCACAACTTGGAGTGTCTCGTATGGGGGCAAAATGTCTCAAGTCACTTTCTCTGTCCCTGCAAATTTTTCAGATGTAATCATCAAAAGACTGCATTCCGTCGGAGTCGGTGTCAAATATAACTCGTCAATTACGTACGTGAGGGCACTACACAAAACCATCAATTTTTCGTTTTTCTGCCTTTCTTTTTGCATTTGATATTTTTAACTAAATTTAAAATACTTGTTGACATTTTTCTATTGTTTTGTAGAGTCTGTTCAGCAGAAGTGTATTATGGTCCAAAGAAGAGTTTGGACAAGCCGACGGATGCCTTGGAAGGTCCAGAAACAGATGGACTCCAAAGTGGTGGGGATGACGAAAGGAAACAAAGCTCCAGCTGGTCTGAATTTGTCAAGTCTATCAAATCCAGATTAACAGTGGCTCAAGTTGTGTCACAAGTAAAATGAATAAAAATTATCATCTTCAAGTTTCATTTTCACATTTCACTAGTTTCTTTTTTAGTATTTTGTATTTTGTATTTTAATTTTCATAGGTTCAAGCAAATGCAGTAATCACATTTGATTTCCTAGCTTTGGTCTTTGTGGCTGCGTAAGTAAGAAAAAAATATATTTTATCATTCATTAAATAAGTAATATTATGTACAATGTACAATTTATGTTACTTTTACTGTTTGTTAGTTCATTCTGAATTCTGATGAACGATTGCGTGAACAGAATAAACAGTAAACAGTGCTTTTGATTTTTACTGTTTTATCATAGAGCCATGGCTTGCCTCGGTCTTTTAGAAGACAGTGGAGTTTTGGTGGTAGCCTCAATGTTGGTGTCACCTCTAATGGGACCAATCATGGCTTTTACATTTGGCAGGTAAAAAAGATATATAAATTCAATAAAATATAAAATGATTGGCAATGTTACTTTTACCTCTTAATAAAATTTCAAATTTCATTACTGCTTTCTTTTCGTAGCATGATCAGAGACTGTAAGCTCATTAAAATTGGAATCAAGAGTGAAATGAGTGAGTGTGAAACAACAAACAAACAACAATATTGTATTCATTTGTAATTTGTAGAATGAACTATAAAATTGCATGTTTAATATTTACTTTTCGTTTTTCGTTCACCGAGTAAATAAGGACGACCATGAAAAGCGTGAATATTTTTTTTCAGTGGGATTGACCGTTTGTGCACTTGTCGGTTTGATTTCTGGGGTTTTACTGGTTAGTTTTGGTGATTCTATAAAGGGTCCATGGTACTATGTGAAAAAATGGCCGACAAATGAAATGACAAGGTTCATATGAAACACATAAAACACTTAAAAAGTAAATACAACGGCGGAAATAATCATTATGAATTTGAGCAAAGTCCAAATATTCACTGTTTATTGTTGTTTGTTATAGTCGAGGACGACCACATGGATCTATTGTTGGCTGTCTAATGGCTTTCCCGTCCGGAATTGGAGTAGCACTATCAATTTTAGCAGGTTTACAAAATATTTATACTTTCTCTGAATGAAAAAAACTTCCTGAAAAAAGTACTGTACTTCAAAACTAGAGTTAGTCTAATTAAAAATAGTATAAATTTTTAATTATGATAATATGATTTGGCAGGCAATGCTGGCTCACTTGTTGGAGTCGCGATTGCTGCTTCTTTACGTAAGTTGCCCTATTCCATTCTCTACAAATTACAAAGTGGAGTACAGAGTACACTGGAAGAACCCTGTTTTTAATCGAAAATATTTCTCATTTTATTTTTTATTCGATTTAGTTCCTCCGGCTGTGAACAGTGGTTTATTTTGGGGAATGAGTTTGAGCATTGCCGTACAACGTAAGTACAAGAAATTTTAAATTTAACTGATATTATGACTTATCAAAGTTTGACAATAGAACTCTTTTTTTCTCTAAAATACAAATTATAAAATATGCACCGATTTTTATTCACTCATAATTTTAGAGGCTTCAAATGGTAAAGGATGGAGCAGTAGTTGTGATGATTATATAACAGCAAATAAAAGTAAAGATGCTGCACATGCAATTCACTTTGTACAACAGTAAGGCTATACCTAAAATACATTTTACATCCAATGCCTATATCGTCCATAATTTTTGTCTTTTTTTGAAATTTGAAGTTTGATTTTAATTTTACTCCAACAGTGAGGAAGTTTATTGCAAGAATGCAATTTGGGAATTTGCAATTCTTGGATCAGTATCATTTGGTTTAACTTGGATAAACATCATTCTCATATTTTGTATCGCACTGGCTATCCTCAAACTCAAGGAAGTTGCTCCATACACCACAAAGGAAAGTTTAAAAACGTTTTGGAAAGAGGATCTAGCGTATACACGGAACTACAACATTAAACATCAAAATGAGGACATAAACATTGGCATTATGGATGATATCAATAGGTAACAAAACTACAAAAAAATTTAAGCCAATTTACGTAGTATTTACATATGTATGGAGTATGGAATATGGAATGATATAAAATTATTTAAATGTGCTTTTTTCTTCATATCAACAGTGCAGATAATCCTGAGGCATTACGGGCAAAATTGGAACAAGATCAAACATTCCGACAGATAAATCGAAGAGTTGGTAAGTGATTATTATTCATAATTCAAATTCATGAGTAAAAGTGTTTGTACGACATTTTTTGAAAACCATTTCTTTGTTTTAAAGGAGGTGGAAATTTGGGAGGAACAAGAGACATTTTGCAAGATGTAAAAATACTGAATACTAAACAATACTAAAAAATACAATTTAAATCACATTGAACTATATTTTTACTTGAATAATAATAATTCAACTTATCATCTTTTTCCTTTTTTGTAGTACAAACAAGGTTATAATAATGTAACGGGTTCGGAAATACAACTACCTCGACTCAAAAAAAGATTATCCCTTCGTGCTCAGAAATCAGAACAAAAGGGATGGTTCAGTGGATGGTTTGGTTCGGTAAGTCTAATTATATTTTAACTTTTGTATGATTTGTGAAATAGAAAATAGAAAATAGATAAAGAAAATGTACATGTTCATGAAATTACTAATTTCTACAGGGAAAAAGTACCAGGAAAGAATCAATCAAACCATCGTGACAAATTCTCAAGACTCAAGATCAAAATATCTACTTTTTACTTTCTCATGTTTTCAGTTTTTAAAAATTTAAATAAATACACAACCACATTTTGAGCAGATTTGTGGATAGAAACTGTTTGAAATATGAAATATACTCCTTGAAAAGCCTCTATAGTTTTATTTATTCATTTCAATCATTTAGTCCATTCAGTAATAATAATTATTAATTATTATTAATTCCTCGATCAAAATAGTAACTAGTAGTGTCACCAAGAGTCAATCATTTCGCACCACATTGATCAAATTCAACGCGCAAAACTGTTGAAAATGTTCAGTGCTCAATCATCAATCTTCATTCATCATTCTTCGTGGCATTATTATAGATTTTCCACTGGTTATCTCTCTCTCTTTTACAATCATTTAATTTTTAATACTACATTTATAAAGACTGTCAAAAGCGACTCTGGTTTTCTAACAAAAAGCGTCATTAAGTATTATTATTTCTAATTAAGCAGTTCAGTTATAGTTTATTTTATAATAGTTGGTAAAAAACAGAAGAAAACATAATGTATCAAAAAGAATATTCAACACGGAATGCAGCAGAGAGGGCAACCGGTTTAATGTACAAGCAAAAGGTGAGAAAATTATAATTATTATTACAATTTACAATAATATTTTTCTCATTTCAATATTATTCATGTACAAACATTTGTAATTTTTATGCAAAATATAAAATATGCGAATTCCTCTGTGTACAATATTATTTATATTTTACATGCCAAATTCCAATCATTCTTGTTAGACTTCAAAGTTCATTAGTCATAGTCTAGTTTTAGAGAATAAATAAGGGAAAATGCATAATATTTTATGGAATTTTTATAACATTATTGAACAGGCTGACTCACTTGAACGGATATTAAATTTGGTAGAGAAGCAAATAAATGCATTCGAAACATTGGCAAATGTCAATCCAAACCCATTGTCCAGTATTGTAATATCCAATATCAAAACTTTCTTGAGTCAAAGAGATGTTGAAGAAGAAGATGTGGATGGGAATAATTATCTTATGGACTCTTCTACTATTGAAACATGTGAAGACAATTATGAAACTGAAGAACATAACAACAATAATAATAATAATATTAATAATGATGATAATAATATAGAACATCAAGAAGAAGAAGAAGAGGAGGAAGAACATCATCAAGAACAACAACACGAGCAAGAAATGGATGATCATATTTCATCTCTTCATGTAAATATATACAATACAAAGTATAAAATATGTGATGCTCTAATCATTAATCATTATTGTTATTCATTATTTTTATAAGATTTACAATACATTTTGTAGTAATAAAAAATATCCTCTATTTTTTATATGTATACATGTACAGGAGGAGGAAAATGAATCCTATATGGAAAATGATACTGGTAGAAGTTCACCGGATATTACAAATCCTCCTCGTTCAGCCGTCTCTTTAGTTCGTCAAGTAAGGCCAACTTTTTACTTGTTAAAAAGTCATGATTATTTTTAAAAAATTATTGTTTTAGTATACATTTTGTATTTTGTTTTAAAATATACATTTGTCTGTAGTGTTGTTATAATCTTTTTAATTTTCTAATTAATTTCAGCAACCGGCGTCCTCCTCCTCTTCCTCCTCAAAAACACCTATATCGAATGCAAAGAAGACTAATAACAATACAATAGCTACAAAAACAATCGCCAAGAAAAAAGCAAAGAGAAGAGGTCCCCTATGGAATAAAAAGAAGCAACAACATCAACAAAAGAGGAAAAAGAAAACAGAGTATGATTGTAAAGTGTGTGACATTAAATTTGGAAGTGATGAACGAGCCTGGAGGGAACATAATACGATTCATGATGAAGAATACAGTCATAAAAGATATCAGTGTAGCCTGTGTCCATTTAGATCCTATTATAAACAAAATGTGATTGTTCATATTCAAGGCTATCATCATGCAAATGAGCTGTTCAAATGTCCATTCAAAGGATGTGAATTTATATCAACAGAAGATACTCTCCTCAAAACTCATGTGAGAAAAGAACATTTGACCACATCCATTTTAGATGATGTCAAGAAACGACTCTTCCCATGTCCCATGTGTGAATATAAAAGTAATAATAAGAGTAATTTGTCCCGACATATCCAAAGAATCCATGTAAAGAAACAACTACAAACTGAACAAATGATGAAGACGGAGGATCACGAAGGAGTCATCCAAGATCATGATAATATTGATAATAACGATGAGAATGATAGTAATGTTCTAGATATGGAACAACAAGACACGGAAATAACAAATAATATAACACAAGGGGAAGAAGATGATGATGATGGTGAAGATGGGTTGGAAATTCCAAATTTTCCTTTTTCATCTGCTAATTCTTCACCTTTACTCATCCCACAAAACTTTTGTCAAGCTGAAATTGGTGATGGTTCTGACGATGATGGACAAGAGCTCGAGAGAGTGGATATTCATGATGATCAACAGTAATCAAGAATAATTATTAGCATGATGATAATAGTGATTTGAAAAATCTACTGAAACTAGTAAGTACATATTACACTTCAATCTCGTTTCCTATAATAATATGTAGCACATAATAGTATTTGATATAGATGTATTTAAAAATAAAAAGTATTATTTTGTTCTATAGAATGTAGAATATAATAAGTAGATTAGAAATTAGAAGACAACAAAGCAATAACACAAAAATATGTATCAGTGTTCAAAAAAATGATAGATTTTAATCCTAGAAGTTATACCTAATATCATATTTATCCAAGTACATGAAATATGTACTTGTAACATTTAAGACATATACTTATTATATAATTTAAAACGTATGATAGAACACTGATTACTGTTTATGGTTTCATGTGTACCGAAACAATGTTTTAGATTTGAGCTTTTATAGGGTTTAGTATAAACAATGTGAATAAAATGTAGAGTTTATTCATTAATAATTATTGTGATAAAATAATGAATAATGTAATTTTGTTTTAAACTGATTAAGAGAAAGTAATCAAAAAACAAACGATATGAGATTTCGTTACTATATATTTATATGTACACATACATTTCGAATTTCGAAATATAATATTATTGTAGTTGTTATTGTTGACTATATTCATTATTTATCGTTAAATAAATATGTATAAATATCAAGTTAAAAGATAAAAGCGAAAACCGTTTTTACAATAATTATGTTTACATGTAATAATATATTATTTTATATTTTACAACAACTTAACACGATCCGTCTTTGGTATATCTATGTGAAGATTCGGTTTTAACTGTGCGAACTTGTGGGTGAATAATATGGATCTCTTCTTTGTATATCCGGTGTGGATGTAGAGAATGGGGGTAAAAGTCTAGCTTGAATCGCTTCCGATTTCATTTCATCCACCAATCTAGACACAACCCACAAACTAATGCTTTTGTAAATTATCACAAGGAATATTGGGGCCAAATAAGGCATTTGAGGTGAGGTCAAGGCCACCAAAAACCATAAAGTTAGTGCAGCCAAAAATACAGTTTCAATCAAGAACCAAATCTTTAGCTTTGTGAAACTATTCTGTAAAATTTTAAACATATTTCATATTTAGTATTTAGTACACATTACACATTAAGCTTTAAACATCCTAGAATATATAGAAGGAAAAGTCTTCATTAATCATTATTTAGTTATATTATTAGTTAGTTTGTATACCTCTTTGACAGCATATAGAAGTAGAACGCTCAGAGAAGTTTGTAGACTTACACCAACTGGAAATTCAATAGACAGTGGACAGGAATAATCAATAACAATATTATTTGTGTTCTCACTTTAATTAGCTTTTAAACATGTGTAATGTGTGTACAAATAATGTAATATTTTAATACCAATGACTAGAAAGCAAGTCTCAATGAGTGTTTTTCCTTCAGAAGATGAAAAATATGTAGAAAAATCTGTCACTAATTTTAACTTGAGGAAAAGCCAAACTCCTAAACCGATAGTTGAGGCAGCAGAACCCACCTAAATTTAGTTAAATAAACATGTGTGTGAAAAATTATATCCATTCGAAATTCTAATAATTCAATTATTCATCTTTCAATGAAAACTAAAAACCGTACTACGCAAAAATACACTATGATTATTATTATTGTTGTTATTTTCTTACCAAGTTGATGATTGCAACTACTTTCGCCTTTGTGCGATTCTTTGTATCTCGAACCATTTTAAATGGCAAAGTGAAAAAAGAATCTCAAGATCTTTAAAAGTCTCTTGTCAAATGTCAAACACTTTGTTTGTTGTTATTAATAATTAGAATTTAAAACTTGAAATTTGGAGGTTGGTCCAGTCTTCCGTCTCAACTCTCAACTCTCAACGCCGTATAACAAGGCCTTATACATAATACACAGTATAGATAATTGCAATAATTATTTCAGTTTACACTTTGATTGTTGATTCCTCTGATACAAGTTATTTTATTTTATCCAGTATAAATAAAATATAAAATGTAGGAGTATGTAGAATGATATTCTTGTTTCTTGTTGTTTTCGTCTATAGTATAACCAAAAGTTCACGTTTTTTTATCAATATATGTGTACACTGTACAGTGTACAGAGTGTTGAGCTATTAAGTATTTAGACCTCTACATACTATAATAATTAATATATCTCAAGTGTTTACTACATCTTTGATTTTTCCTCTTTAGTCTAGTCTTAAATGTATCAAATAAGTAATAACTAATAACATAAAATATAAATATCTTGATAGTTAGCTAGATACGTATATTATGAGAACAGAGAGTTGAAAGCGTAGTAATAGAAAGTAAACTTGTAATAAATAAATAACAAATATGACATACTCAAATAGGATCTTTATATTATTGCAATGTAATCATGGGGAAAAGAGAGACGTATATATACATTATACATAAAGAGAGAGATAGAGACGGAAGGGGCGCAGATTTCTGGGGGTCAGTTTTAGCTATACTAAATGTTATATGTATAACTAAGTGCTTGTAATTTATAATAGCATCATAGTTATTATGAGTTAGTAACTAGTTTCTCATAATAATTCTATCCCTAATATAGTAAAAATACGTAAAAACACATCTATATTATTTGGGTGACGATGATAAGAAAATCTCTACATAAAATATAAAACTACAGACAACATACAGCATACAACATACAAAACACATGTAAAATATGAACCCAACATTTGGTCCCAGTATCAATATTATTTTGAATATATTTTAATATCTTTATTTACTGTACACTTTGCATATATGTAGAACAAATATGCTTTATGCATGTTTACCACGACTATGATTATTGATTATGACCAACTACACTTAACATTTTACATTTGACTGCATACTGCATGAACTCGTCTGTATATAGTACATATAATATTATTATTTGATATAATTGTATAGGGGACGACTGATGACCTTTTTTTTTCCTTGACATGAACTAATATTTTTCTCTCATTCTGAATCCTGATAAATAATTCACACGACTCTTTCTACATTCTAAATGACGACAATCCGCTCAATAGCAAATAGCAAACAGCAAACAAGGCATATAAAACCTACAATTTTCTCTATAGTTTATATTTTGATATGACATATTAATAATTTATTATATCTATAAAAGTAAAGCGTACGGAGTATGGAACTGAGTAACTGACAATAGGCAATGGAAGATTTTTTTTTTCTCCGCAAATATTTGGATATATAGGGATTACATACAACATACAACATGCAGTTTCCAATATCAGAGTATTTTAGTAAATGGAAAAAAGTAAACATATGAAGTACTTATGTACAATGCACAATGTACAAAACGCTCAATGTTCAATGTTGCCGTAATACAAATATCAAATATCACAGCAAAATAAAATGCTGCACAAAACAAACAAAAAACAAACATGTATCTACAATCTACAATCGTTCTTCATACAAGATAATATAAATTCCAATAGTAAAGAAAAAAATAAACGGTAATGTCAAATGTCAATATTTCTTTAGTGTTAGTGTGTTTTGTGTTTAGAAAACGGAAATATCATGATAGTTTGTAAAAGACACGTTTCAATTGCCCTCACACTTGTCAATAATTTTTGAAAATGAAGAATCAGTGGAATTTTTTTTCGTGTTTATTTTATCAATAAGCTAATTGTTTTATCATAGGCATAGTATCGTTTATAGTACATAATATATGTATCTAGTATCTTGTGAGTGGAGTGGGGAGGTAAATATTAGGGAATGAACAAGTTCAAATGGAGCATGGAGAGTATGAAGTGATTGTTGTTTTCTGAAAGGCGGTCGAGTATACAGTATACAGTACATACGTAAACAAACAATAGAGTAAATATTATTTATTATTCATCCTGTTTTGTAGTAATTGTCCACAGTGTGGGTGGAATTCCAATGGAAAATTTCCTCGGCAAATTTAGCTGTGTAGTTGAATTGGTTGTGAGCAAAAATGAGGTCATTTGCATAGGAATAAGGACTGATGACCCGGGTCACAAATTTATAACCTTGTTTGTCCATAAAGTCTTTTAGTACATTCAATGTTCCTTTTCCAGAAGCTCCATGTGTAATTTCCACTGATAGAACCTATAATATATTTACACAATGAAATTCGTATATAAATCTTTATGACATTAGTTTTTCACTATATAACTTTTGTTATCCGTCACGAATAATTAACTTGGTCATTAATTCTACATTCTATAGAAAACTAAATACTTTGATGTAAATTGATTTAAATGGAATAGTTTCTAAAATGTCCAATTCACTTCCTTCCACATCTAAACTGAAGTAGTCAACAGTGGACACATTCAGAGCGGTCAAAAGAGAGAAAATTGGGAAACACTGTCGATGTGTAAAAGTGGAGTCAGTCACTTTTACTCCGTCTCTAGAAAATAGAGCAAATAATCGTGGATTTTTCTTATTCGCAGGATCAAATGCAATTCTGCCCGTACTTCCATTTTCATAAAATGAAACCTAAAATTAAAAGTTATTTTTATTAGCATTTTTTTCATATTTTTTAGACATAAAATTCCATTGCATTTTTATAACGGGATAAGATCTAACATAAAAAAAGGAGAGTTTAGTATTTTCTATTCTCTAACTTGATGTGGATATGGATGAACGGATAAACAAGAAGGAGAAGACCAACTTTTCCGATGTTTCTGCTCCATCAGCTTAAAATTTTTCAAGTCTGGTTCAATTAAAAGTCCCTGTACAATATGAATCATGTAATGAGTACCATATTAATGTGTGTACAATGTACAATGTACATGAAAATACTTCAAAAGTTACGTTATCAAATGTCAAGTTTCAAAAACAACGATACACAGACGAAAAATTACAAAAAAAATTCACCACACCGTCCATCCGTAGTCTTTTTCGAGGCTCAAAGTATTTGACCGAATTTCTCCTGCAATTACATACCAATACAAATACATGCATAAATTATAAATCCGTCTCAATGATATTTATGATTTTTCTTTAATAATTAAATATTATTCAAAAATAATTATAACTATTGTTAAATTTACCATCAAAAGCTCCAGATTCCACAAAATACCCATTTCTCTTCAAATAAAAATAGAAATAATATAAATAGTTAATAAAAATAAATGGGATATTTAAATGAGACTTTCCTTCAATACTCTGCTTCGTTACCTTGAAATTGAATATTTTCTTAATGACATCGGATTGGCCATGTGATGGATCTTGATCTGGATTTGTCAAATTATACGGGATATTCTGATCTGTTGGAGGTTTCAAAAACCCCGAATTTCGGATAAACCAAATGACTCTGGGATCACCCTGGTCAAGTGGTCCTTGCATCAGTGATTCCAGCACTTTGAAATTTTTACCATGACCTGTGTTCGGTTTTGATCAAAAATCAAAATGTATAGAAAAAAAAGAAAAAAAGAAAGTGTTTGTCTTCGTTTGTATTTTGTATTTATTGTAAAATTGGGAATTTTGCACATTTTGACGTCTGAAAAAGTCTACGGTCATTTATTATTTATTTATTTTAGAAATTAAAAGCTCACGAAACTTTGATCAATAAAAAACTCACACGGGCAGTCAACTGTTGATTTTCCACTTTTACTTGCTTTTAAATCCACAAATATGGAAATGGAGATGAGAGTTAGAATCAAAGTGATTGTGAAAACCCACAGAACATGATGACGTATAGTTGTTGCTGTATTACAAACTCGTCTACTGGAAATCATGATTAGATGAATGCCAAATGCAAAACGAATTTCTGTATCTTATCACATTTTCTGTCCTTAGTTTTTTAATTAAATATTAATCAGATGTCAAATCTCAAAACTGGATTTTTTTCACATTCTTTCAAAATTTCTATCATGATCTACTTTGTAAAAATATAAATTGTGCAAAAGGCAAAGCTACAACAGATGAATAATAATAAATGATTTTGCACGGTATTCTGTATTATATTATGCATGATGATAGATAAGTAGTTTGTTTATTTTTCCTCGTGGAAATTTGATTCCTTTGTGTAGATGCACATACAATTTACCTTTCCAGTGTCAAGTTTCATCTCTTCTAGGAAATCGTAAAAAGTAAAAAGGAGAAAAGGTATTTACTATGTGTAAATTATTATGTATAATGTATGAACTACAAACTATAAAGCACCTCCGCATGAATGAATTTAACTCTTATAATATAGTATAATATTTGTAGATTGTAGATTAGATTATGAAATTTCATGAAATTTTATACATGTATAGTTTTTTGCGTCAGTAAAAAGATAATTAGTAACAAGTATTTTTTTATCGCTGTTTTTTTAAATTTTATTTTATTGTACTCAAAACTGGACAGAATAATTAATAACAATTAACCAATGAACACATAATCATATTACATAGTGCGTAACGCGTAACAGGTAACAAATTACAAAAGACAAACAACAAATAACAAAAATAGGAAACAAAAAACATGATATTAATTGTCTTCTATTCTCTTCTCGAACAACTAATTAACTAATTAACTACTAGAGGAAAGGATTTTTGTGACTGGTTTAGTGACTCCTCCAACAATGCCCCCAGCACCACCTCCACCCAAAATATTGAGAATGGGAAGTCCACCTCCCTTCTTGCTTCCACCTCCCAAAATACCTTGGACACTGTCAAGAACACCATCGACAATTCCAGAGACTGCTCCTGTGATTGCTGCGAGACCCTCGAGCTCATCACCACGAGTCAAAGTTCCAACAATGTCTCCTGCAAGATTTGTCACCACAGCAGTCTTGGTATCAGCAATGACTGGAGCGCCACTCACGGTCCTCAAAACTGTGGGCTGAACGATGGTACTCAGTCTCAATCCTAAAAGAGAAAAAATAAAAGTAGAACAGATATTACAAGTTTGAAATTATTCAACAAATAATCATTTTTTTTAGGAAGCTATTGAATATTGAAGAAAAATTCATTTTTGATTTTTACCTTGTGGGGCTGCGACGAGGGCGAAAAGTTTTCCATTGACAAAGGTGAACAATTGACTGGTTGTTCCATCAATGGCTGAATTTAAAAATTAAAAATGACAATGAAATATTTAATTAACTTTTGTACAAAAAATAAAAACTGATGCATAAAAAAAATTAAAATAATGAAGATTGGATTTGTTTCGTAATTCTTACCGACTGGTACGACTTTAGCGGCAATTCCCTTAATTCCATCATTTCCTGCTGGAACGACGGACTGGAGGATCTGAGCAACACTGCTTGTGGCTGGAGAAATGCTGGAGAGGGAGTTGAGGATGGAAGCGACGGCACTGGAAACATCACCGGTGGTTTGTGGAACTGTTTGCAATATATTACTCACAGCAGAGGTGGCACTTGAGAGGAGTTCTGGGCTCAATTTTTCTTCTGTGGAAGTGACGACTGAGGTGACAGTTCCATCTCCACTCTTTGAAGATGAAGAGACAGAGGAAGAGGAGGAAGAGCTGCTTGAAGAATCTGGTTTTGGAGCTCCCTGAATTTCCAAGAATTTTCAAGTATTTTCAAGAATTATTATTAAAATAGCTTTTATTTTTATTATAAGTTATAATACATATTTTTTCTCTTTTCACCAGAAGTACTAAAAAGTTTAGTTTTATTTTATAAAAAAAATAATAATATTTACCTGACAAAGGTGAGCTAGGGCCAGAGACCCGACAAGAAGTTGTACAAGTAACTTGGTCATTTTCCTTGAATCTTCAAAAAAGAATTAAAAGTTGAGAAATTGAGAAATGTTAATTTGTCACTTTCCACCAGCTTTTGATCTTTGTCTTTTGGCTCTGTTTTGATTTTTGTGAGGGACGGTTGCTGAAACTTGTTTATTTATAAATTTGTTTGTTTGTTTTCCTCCTTACAATCAAAATGAAAACAAAAGGAATTAGAAAAGGAAATGAAAGTTATTTATGCTTTATGCTCAAAACGCTCCATACTCCATACACATGCACACATGCACAAACAATCCATTCATACTTCATATTTCATGTATAATAAAAAAAAGTAATGGTGTTTAAAATGGAAAATGTTTTATTATGTCAAATGTCAATATTACACATTACACATATATTATGCAGCTATTGTCTTCCAATTCTAATTATATAACATTTGCTGTACTTCGTAACTCGTCTTTTGTCTTTTATAGGTAGTTTCCTCGTGTCATTGTCATTGTTAAGGACGTCGAGGGCAAAAATAGAAAAATAGAATAATATCAAATATTTTGGTTTCATGTTTATTGTTTATGCTTCTGATTTTGGATTTTTAATTCGGAACGTCCTGCAAAAACTGTGCTCTTCTTTCTTCGTCCTTCATCTAATTAGCTTTACTAAAAAAATTTATAGAGTATAAAAGAAATTATTTTCCCATTATCATTTAGCTCATTGGTTAAAAAAGACGTATAAACAAAGAACAAAATGACCAAACTTCACCTTAGAAAAATACAAAATATGCAAGTGCTTTTTAGCAGCTTTTATTATGCATTACACATTACACGCATGTACAATATACACAAATTTACAATCTCCACGTTTTTGTCATTAGCTATTAACTGTAACGTTTAACAGTTTATTAATTCTCGTTCACTGTAATTACATAAAGGCTAAAGACACATGTAAACATGATGATATAATTCCATGTTTACTGTTTACACACATCCTTCATTTCCTGAACTATTTCTGTATTCTGTACATGAATGAAAAAGAAATCAATTTAATATTAAATTAGTCAACAATGAGCATGAGTGTAACAAGTGACAATTTGTTTTTGTACGCATAATATCTCATATTCTATAATGTAACATGTCAAAGATCAAAGGTCCAAAGTCCAAAGGCTGACGTCATGAGACATGAGGACATGAGTAAAGTTCTTTACTATTTACACGAGTAAAAGATAAAGCGCAAAGGACTGTTTCTATTGTTCAATGTTCAACATTCTACAAGTTTCCGACTCCCTACAACAACCATTAAAAATACACACTCCACACTACACACTCCATACTTTTCCAATCCATTTAACTTTTATAGTTTCCAGTACACTCCAAAATCCAAATCCAAATTTTGTTGAGCAACACACTTGAAAATTACATTCATGATTTATGATTGAATGAAATTTTAAGATTCCTGAGTCCAGAACGTGTCCAAATTAGTTACCTAATTCAATTGCTTGCCTCATAAGTTCTCATAACACATAACCTACATTACACATTGCAAAGCTTATGGCTCATAGCTGCTAATTGTTCATCGAATACCCAAAGGAAAATATCATTGTCGTGTCGACTGTCGACACGTGCGCGTGTGTACTTTCAACTTTCACTATAGATTATAGCTATAGTGTAAAAATAAAAATAAAAACAACGACAGAGACAGCGAAGGAGATAGACAATAGACAGCGGCAAAAATGACAAGAAGACAAGAAAAGAAGGATGGCAAAAAATGAGATGAGGATTTATAGCGTGACTAGTCAAGTGTAATGATTTTAACAATTTATAATCTTTTAACGGAACCTTCCCACTTTAATTTTTTTTCTCTAGGGTCTCAAGTCTTAAGCCAACTCTGTAAAACAACACACAACATTTACAATTTACAATCCACATAGTAAAAGATATGAAAGATCTAGATATGTGCGTACGTAAAGGAGCTCATGTACTTTACATTCTTCATTTTGTACGATATTTTGTATGATGGAGCTTGGAGATATTTACTTGTGACACTTTTTATATCGGTGAATCTTGAATCTAGATTCTAGAATCTAGAATCTGTTCAAATAATTTCTGGCCGTTGGAGCGTTCAGTCAGTTGAGTTTAGTTTAGTTGAGTTCAGTGCGGTGAATTTCAGTGACAGGAACAGTGACAGTTGGCAGTTGGCGTAGCCACAATTCACTATCCGTAATTCGCAAGACACATGAAATGTGAAATGTAGGCCCAGCCCGGGTTTCATGTCCAATGTCATATAGTCGTGGCTCATAATATCAGTATTATCTATTATGTATAAGCACCAGCATCATCATGTGAATCAGGAAACGCACGAGGATTTTATCTAATATCTACTTGCACTTCTCTGCCAAAGCCAAACTACTGAATATTATTGCAATGCATACAGGCTAAATTTTGTAAACGCATGCATAAAAAATAAAAACTAAAAAGCTATGAAGATTGGATTTTGGATTTTGTACTGTAGAAATGTTTCATGTAGGATAAAAAGAGAATGATATTCCACGTGCTTACACCTTACACTTTGGGTTTCTGTGTACAAAATACCTAAATTTAATTTTTTTTCAGAGTTTATGGGTTTATGGTTTATGATGGTGACACAAGATTTAAAAAGCCTCAAGGATTTTTTTCATGTTCAATGTACAATGTACAAATATTGAATATTGCATTCATACTTTCCACCTCCGCCATTTTACATTTTACATGACTATTATTAATGAATAATCTGTAAAATATTTTCCACTCATACATATCTAACATTTGTAAACATTGAGTGTTGAACATGGGGAAAATATTTTTCTAAATCCTAAACCAAACTGTAAACTGAGCGCTGCATAAAACATAAAAAGTGCAATATTTCATAAAAATACATAAGGAAGTGAAAGATGAAAGACTCAAGATTCAAGGTGAAATGTTTTGGGAAATAAATGCAAAGTTGAGCTATTAAATTTATACCAGAGACAAGAGACAAAATTCCTCAGAACTTTACATTCAAAACATTAAAATTAGAATTAGAATAGCGTATATTATTATGCATGGAGATTAGAAATTATGTAGAGATAAAATGCAAAATGCAAAGTAGACATATTACCAACTCCATTTATTTGTTTTTTGTTTCTATTTGTATTTCGTTGTTTATATTGTTTTGCATTTTGCATTTATATTATTTGTATTTATATTTGTGTTTCTGTTTTGAATTTTGAATTTTATGTTTTGTAAAGTCTACTCACAACTCACAACTCACAATCAGTAATCAGTCCAATTTAAATGCAGTAAAATGAAATGCACAAAAGCTATCAGATTCCGAATTCCAAATCCAAATTCCTCATTCCGAGTAGGTGTGCTGTGAAGACAAAGAACAAAAAGTGCTTTGTATTTACGTGTTGAACGTTGAATGTATCTTTATTCTTTATGTAAATAAGACATAAGACCAGACCATCAACAAACAACAAAAGTACAAAAGCATCACACATTTACACATGTTCCCTTCATTTTTTTCTCTTTTTTTATAACCTATGAATTTCCCATTGTCAGTTATACAATCACAAAAACCACAGAAAAAAGAAACCAAAACACAAGCACAAATACAGAAAAGACGATGAAAACATTTAGGAAAATACGATAAATTCCATCATTCCTGATAGTACTAATTTTCCGCATTCTCTCGGATCTCCAATCTCCAAGCCAAGCCAAGCCAAAAGTTGTTCCTGTATTTTCCTTGCATATTTTGCATAGAAAATCTAATGGTTAATGGTGGAGAGAATTTTACTTGTTACTTATTACTTATCTCCAAATTCTAAAACTAAATACCTCAAGCTTCTAGATGATTTTTTGTTTCACGTTCCATGTGCATTTTGGAGCAGAGTAAAGGATAAAATAAAAGGAGGAAAGGAATCAGTAATAAAAATAAATACTTTACTCTTCCTCTTCAATCTTCACACATGTCCACATTTTGCATTCTACATTCTGCATTCTACACACAAATATTTACTTGCTTCTAGAAGCTTGTTCTTGTTCCTCTTGTCCGCCATCCACAGTAAATATGGTATAATTATCATACTAGGAAATAAATAAAAGCCAGGGATAGAATATATTGCATATTGCTCTCTAATGTCTAATGTTTATATAATGCTCAAAGCTCAGAGATATTTAGCAAGATTTGATATTTGATAGGAGACAGATGAGAACTGAGAAGGGATGAGAATGAGACAAGATCCCTCTGTATCTGTATTCAATATGTTCATGAATTCATCTGCGTGTGTTTGGTGTTTATATCTACATGTACTTACAACTTACAAAACTCACAGTCTAAAAATAAAAGATAGCCTCTCCTCAATCCTCCTCACTCTTCACTCACAACCAAAATCCAAATCCGAATCCACATCCACATTTCCCGTATCCAAATCTGTGAAATTGGAAATGCGGATTCTTCCTTCTTTTCCTTCCTTTTCCTCACACGTTATAAGAATACGAAATAGGAATACGATGTACATGATACACATTACACATGTATACTGAACTGGAGCACACTTTACACTTTACTTCTTTTTAACGGTAGTTAAAAAACATAATATTACACAACATACAACATGAAAATCACGAGCGTCCTTCTCGTTCCTCCTCATAAATCATTTGTACATGTGCATTGTACATACATGTGGAACCAAGAACGAGGAACGAAAGAGAGAAAGATAACGATAACGAGAATTCGAATCCAAATGGAAATGCAAACAGGAGAGAGTAGTAAAAAAATCTTTGAGAAGACAGAAATTCTCCTTGAAGTTGAAAATTCAGACCAGTCAGTCAGTTGAGTTTTCTTGTGGCCATTTGGCATTTGAAGGTAAATAAAGAATAAAAAGAAAGGAGAAAACATGTTTAGTATTTAGGTAGGTATTTTGTATTTTGGATATTTTGCACAGATTTCTGCATTCAGAATCCTGAATAATGTGGAACTGTGTGTCTTGTGTCTTGACGTCTTGACTTGAGTCGTGAGTTCTTGAATTTTGCAGAATTTTGTGAGTTTGGAGTTTTTGAGTATTTACAATTCAGGATTTAGACGTAACACACACAAGGATAAAATTAACTACTGTTTACATTTCCATCTCGACTCTCAACTCTCGACTCGCAAATGTACACAGTTGCCTACATAAAAAAGTCAAAAAGCTTTAGCTAGACGCTCATTCACATCTTTGCTTCCTTTGAGAATGGACGCGTATTCAGTATTTCTCGTATTTCTATGAAATATCAAAAGTCGAAAGCCTAGTCAAGTGATCCATTTTATTTACAAAAGTTAAAAGTTCAACAAGTAAATTTAAAATTTTATTGTGATTGTGAACAAAAAAATAATTAAAATATAAAATCAAAACCTCAATCTCAATTCTCAATAAATCGGACTATTTGAGATATTCAAAATTAAAAATTAAAAAATCAAAATGTGTGATGCAGAGGAGCAAGTGCGGAAATTGGTGGAGATTTTATCCATTGCTCTTCGTTGTGGTAATTTGACCGGAGATCAAAGTAATCTGACGAGGAATATTCAAAGTGCTCTTCTCACAGTTGTTGGTAACAAAGGGACTTCCGGTTCCGGTGGCAGTGCCAGTTCCAGTACAAGTATAAATTCTTCGAGTGTCAATACTATTAATACACCGAGTATTCTTACGTTCCTCAACAGTTTTGTTAAAGTGAGGCTTTTTTCATTTATAAGATTTTTAGTTGTTTTTTAAAGCAGTGTTGTTTCTGTGTGTTGTGAAAATATTGTAAATTGTAAAGTATATTTGCTGGTGTGTTTTGTGTTTTGTGTGTAGATTGATCCACTGGATGACAATGGGACAAATATTCCACTCATACACGGCACAAGTGACTCTTCTTCCTTCAACTATAACTATTCCGATAATAATTTCTCCCTGTTCACAAGTGACATGAGGATGACAACTTTTCCAGCCCTTTCTACAACTCCAGCACCCGCTCCTCCTCCGCCTGGACTTAAACTCCATCGTCTGGAAATTATTAAAGTGGTCGTCCTCATCATAGTCATATCTATTATTTTACTCACCACTTGTCGAATGATCTTTCAACTCTTCCTTCGATTCAAACCAGAAAAGCCTCCGTAAATAATAAGGAAAAATTCGTGATTTTTTTTCTTTCTTTCGTTATTTTGTGTAGAGCTTCTTTTAGATTTTAGATCACACAGTATCAAATTTGGATCAAGAATTTTAATGTTCTACATACTGTTTTTGGGCAATAATTGATTATTAATAATTACATGTGTAATATAAAATCTCTTTTTGTTGGTTATTTTCTTCAATCTATAACTTTATTTTTATTTTATTCTCCGTTTCTCGTGTATCGCGCTTTTGTATTTTGTATTTTATCTATACTATTTATTTGTTTTCATTATTTGTAATATTTTGTGTGTTTTATATGTGATAAAAATAATAATTATTATTATTATGCGTAAAATGGAAAATCTCAACCTCTATAAACTACAAACTACACTACATTTTAGCAAAAAAACTGAATCAAAACTTGTTCTTGCTTCTTTTGCAATAATAATAATTAATTATTATTGTAATAATTTGTAATAGCTTTCACAGAGGAAATAATAAATAATAATATTTAAATGCTAAAAGCTAATTTTATAATTAAATTTTCTTGTCGATTATTGCAAATTATCAACATTGGAAGGGGGAAAACTGAAGCTAGCATGTGGATTCAGTTCCAAAATTCTCAACAATGGTGTGATATAAACTTCTATTAAAAATCCGAAGATAGTCAAAATTGAAAATGACGTCAAACTGGAGAAGTCCTGGAACTAAAAAATGTGCATCTTCCTCTTGTGGATATTTGTCCTTTTCTCTATCCTTGTCTTTTGATGATGTGGATGATGCAGATGAACTGATGGGTGGAAGTGACTGAGTTTGAGATTGACTCTTTATGTAGCATTTGAGCATTTCTAAAAGAGCAAGAAAACAAAGAAAATAATAAAAGAAAACATGTCAAAATTAAAAAATACACACAGGCTTTCTGATTTTATTTTTGATTTTTGATAATAATTGAGTATTTTAAGTCTGAAATCTGAAAAATACCTAGAGAAAAATGAGCGTAATTCTTTGTGCGTTGAACAATGGGGAAAGTTGTGGTTATTGGAGAAATCGGAGCTGTAACTTCAGTTCGATGACCCTGAAATGCAATAAAAGTTTATAAAGTTCACAAAAATAACCTTTTACTAATTCAAAGTACATTTTAATTTTTAATGCATGTTAAAAATCCTGAAACATTTTTTAAATAATAATATTCAACTATCGTTCACAACTATTCTTAATTATCTTACATCGGGACTTTTAAAGTAAACAGTTGCAGAGAAATCCTGCTCTCTCCAAATATCTCCATAATACTGAACCCAGACGAAAAGTTCTCTCGGCTGAACAATCACGTGGATGAAGAAACTCTCGGATTGAAAATTGTGGTAATGCGAGACGCTGTAACCTACACATGTAATTTTCCTTAATCATTAGTCACAATTTTAATTTTTATTCACAATAATCTCATTTTTAGTTCCTAATAATTCTTCATTTGTGACAAAGCTAATTGTAAGAAAAAAGATACTCAAATTCAAATCTGAATCAATTCATCTTTTTTTAATTAATATAGTATTAAAATAATTCAAATCTCAAATCCCAAAGCTCAAAACTGACCTCGAATATCCGCTGGAGGAAACTCGATGGAAACAGTTTGAACAGGCTCACTTGGAGATGCGTACCCGATCCCAATTTTATGCACACCGTCCAAATGATTCAAATAATCGTCAAAGAGAACCACATTTCGACATTCCGGACAGGCAATCGGTCTAAAAAAGATAATATAAAATATAATATTATTTATTATTTACTTTTAGATTTTATAAATAAAAGAAAGTGGGAAGTTTAGAGTTGTTTGTTTTTTTTTAAACCTGTAATGACAATAATCCTCATGGATTTTCAACTCCTGTCCAGGCACTTTCTCCTTACACCGCTGATGACAACAGGGGTACAAACTGAAGAGGTGAAGATCCCGGAGCATGGGCTCTACAGTTTTTTTCAAGCCGGACCCACAACCCACCACCCAACACTTTTTACCCAGTCCTTTCCCTTTACTAATACTCCTGCTCCCACTCACACCCACACACTCGATGCAGTACAAGTGCCCAGCAGGACACAAATAGACGACGAGTGAAGGGTCACCCGGAATCCTCCTACACACCACACACGTTATCAGAGGCATAATACTGACTTGTGGGGACAAAATTACCTCCATTTATTCACTTTTATCATTTATGACTTTTTTGTCCTTTACTTTTTCTTTTCATTCTTCTATATGAAATACGAACTATGAACTATGTATGAATAATTTTTATTCACTATTCACAGATTAAAATTATACACTGGACATTATTTTTTTAGAAGATACACTGGAAAATTAAACACTTTTTTTTAAAAAAAAATGCGTGGAATTTAGAACGTTGTTACATTCTTTTTACGTTTACTATTTACAATTTACAATTGCGTTTGCATTTCTACTGAAGAATAGTCACAAATACCACTGAAATTACGAATGGGAATGGGAATTATGAATTACGAATCGCGGATTAAGTTGTACGCAAAAGATAAAAAAAGGTGTACATGAAATATTATAAAATGAATGAAAAAATATGTACAATGTAAAAACATGTGTAGTGTGTATAATGTATAATATACAAGTAACCTCCTATCAAAGATAGAAAAGAGCGGAGCCGAAGGTCTACGCTCATTATTTCCCTCATACTTTTCTTTAATGAAACTTAACATTATACACATCCAATCTTATCTTACTACTAGGACTATTAAATAAAAATTCCCAAACTACAATATCACTTTTATAATGATTTTAAAAAACTGGATTAAATTTTCATTTCACTTTATTCAATTAATTTAGTGTTTTTAAAAATTCATACTTTATTTCATATCCTTTTATTGTAACTCAAGCTGATATATATTTGCATTTACATTTTATTCTTTAATATTGTTCACCTTCACAATATTTACAATCCTGATTCATATGTTTGAAAAATTTTCTTCCAGGTACTAATAATTATTCACATTCATCATCTTATTCCTTTCAACACAACTGTGGCTTCTATTATAATTTTCATAAAACGTTTTTTACCTTATCCAGTGATTCAATTAAATATATAGTAGAATATTTTATATTTATTTATTCCCAAATTCTATGTTACCTCCTTATTTTGCCATTTCTGTTTTTTAATTATTTCAAAAAAAATTAACTTTTTCAATTTCAAATTCATGTATATATAACATATCTGTAAATCAAATATTCATCTCATATTTCTATAAACATTTTTATCCATAGTCCACCAGTACTATAATATATGTGTAGCTAAAACCATACACAACAATTATCAACAAACCACTGCATTATTTTTAAAAACTAAATCACCGAACCTTAATAATATAACATTATAAATCACCATGTTATACGCATTGACTCATAACAAATTATTCTAATATATTAACTTCTTCCAAACTTAGCCTTATTCTCGGCTATAAACTTTACAGTGGCTGCTGTCATCGGTTTCTTACACAGTCCTCTTAAATAATGCTGTCTTAAATAATCATAAATTCTATATTTTTTGCCACATTCACATGCATATTTTTTCTCAGCAGTTTTTTCATGGACTATCTGAACATGTCGAGTAATCACATGTCTATCATTTGAATTGACCTTGCATCCGGAATAAGGACAATATAAAATCGCCCGATGTCCTTTGGTAGTCACAACCTTAACTCTTCGCTTATTTTTATTCTTCTTTTTAGTACAAATGTTTCCACTGTTCACTTTATTTTTGCCCCTTTTTCCCTAAAAAAAACAGGCTTTATTTTAATATTATTTAATTATAATATATCACAGAAACATCTATAAGAATAATACTAGTTTATGCCTCAACAGCACAGCAAGCTTACCGAATTACTACTCATTCCATTACCCTGTGCCACTTTCACCCTTTCCTTCGTTAACAACGCTTCGTTAACTTTAGAATAGCATAAAATACTAATAATAATAGTTGGTTTACCGAAATCTGTAAACATAGAATCAGTCCTCCACGCTTCTTCAAATTCATTGAATGAAACGGCATTGGCATCATCATCATCACCTGATAGGAAAATCCCCTCGTCACCCAACTTCAACATTTGACATCTGTCCCAATCACAATTAAAAAGATACCTTACTGTAATTCTAAAGAAAATATTGTTCGACTAATACTTAAAAATGATAAAATGTATGCTACATTGTTATTTTCTCCTCAAAAAAATAATTTAAGTTTTTACGAACGACTTGTACGAACTAAGGGATTTTTTTTCGGAAATTATCATTAATTTACAAAACCTTGAAACAAGGGACAATATAATTTCCATTGTAACTGAACTTTTATCACGACTTTTACAAAATAGTAGTGATAGTTTAACAGCTTACACTATCAACAACGAAAACAAAATTAGACATCCTATTAACTGGGAAAATATTGATGAAAATATAATTGTCAACAGAATGAAACAATTACAAATTGAGGAATGCGATTATTAGAATACAAGTTACATACCTCTAATGGTTGTATTAAATATAACCATAATGTTTATCAATACTTATTTCCAAACAAAATTTTCTCCATAAAAAAGCTATCCAAACTTATAAATAATAAAATGCTACCCTAAAAATACTTCTACTCCAACTTTTGTATCCTCCTAAATAGTTTTTTTTTACCACATTCATATTTCAATCTTAGTCGCATAAAACTTCAAGGCTTGACTTTTGGAATTTCAACTATTCATAAATATTGTTCAGTCACCAAATAATAAAAATCTAAACGTTTTTATCCACATGTTTCCTTGCACATTCCAGTAAACAGGAACTCATTCTTGAAATAAAAAATTACGGCATGCACTTAAAATTAAAACCAATTACAACAACATTATTGTTTATTCATCATCATATATATCTTGATAACTACATAACAACAATTCAACCTGTGACCACCGTAATTGCGGTAAAAAGCCACTTTTTTTAAATCATACACAAACTATGTGTACGTCCTATTATATTATTTGTACAACAAGCTCATTCATAATGCATTATAGCAATATTATACTATGTGTTTTTCTTTTTTTATTTTCATTTTTCTAAATTTTAGGTAACAACAAACCATCAACTCAAAAATCTACTACCAGTTTATTCCACGCCATTTTATTAAACTGCTTCTTCTATATCCACACTATTTTTCGTAAAAAATTCCAATACTGAATCAAATTTCATTTTATGTAAGCAACTTTAAACATAATTTACATTTGTACAAAAAACCTAACTACTTTTATACATAAAATAAATTATACTAAAAATAAATTTCAAAATCGTATTTTTTCTTTCATAATTTAAGGACACACGGACCGCCAAACAAATTGTTTTCCCCTGTCTTCACCTCATACTTGAAACATCTAATACACATCTAATTCCTGAAATCAACTTCTTCTTCATAAGGAATCAAAATTAAAATACTGCAAAGCAGAAACCACCCCTTAATCCCGTTTCAAATACATATAAACTTTCCTAATAGTATAAATAAAATCCTAATTAAATTAGTCAACATTTTGCTTCTTCCATAAATACATTGGTCTTGATATTAATACCCTTATAGAAATTATTTCTAATACTAGATTAAAATAATAAATTGCAAAACACAATAACTACTCCATCAATCGAAACTACGTTATAAATTAAAATACAATACAATTATATTATAGTAAAACGCAAATAAACTCTGCCTTAAAATACTCATGCTAAAACTTGGATTCAAATCAAATTTATAACAAAAAATAATACCTGTTTACACCATAGTTTGAAATCGAACAGTCGAACACTCACGAACAATCTTGCGAACAATCGCAATTTTTAGTGTTCGTGAGAAATTGTTCGCAATTGTTCTAGTGTTCGTAAGTGTTCGAATCGTTCTCAAGTGTTCTGATGCACTCACATGCATGAAACTCGTATTTTGCTTACAAAATTGCAATCTTTAAGCAGTAATAGAAATAAAAATTGACAAACCAAGTATTCATCACATATTTAAATGCATTTGTGCCGTTGATGCAGAACTTATTCGGGGCTTTAAAATTTCAATATGCAAAAACTAGCACTACTGGTATATTTATAACGAACTATTATGATTAAAATTATTACTTTGAAATAAATGTGCATTTAAAAATTGATAAATGTAAGATGTGCTGTGTACGGTAAATTATACAGATTTTATTATATCAACAATTAAAACCAGCATTATAACATTTGTTTGAATAATTATAAAGTGCAAAAATAAACTAATTACAAGTTACAAATGATTATTTAAGGAGAAAAATCACTGACGCTGTGATAAATATACAATAAAAATAATAACATACGCAGATTTCAAATTCCTATTTCAATAACCTCCTTTGCAAAATAGTTAATGTTATTAATTATTATTATTATTGTTACAGGAGTAATAGACTCGGTTAAAGAGTATTCAATAAAAATTATTATTACAATTAGAAAAGTTATAATCATTTCTTCTTACACATACAAAAGAAAATTCATGATACTTGAATAAATACAGATGAGTGAAAAAAAACCTAAATCAGTAATTAAATAATATTATGAGCTGGAAAATAATTGTGAAGAAAGTCAATATTTTGAACTAGTCATTTTTAAATGAATCTGTCAATTCTTGATACATCTCAGGGGAGAAACTTGACATCAATATCCCAGCACCAACAGAAACTTTACTGGATTCAATACAGGTTGTAGGAGAGTTTCGTTTAGATAGGTGCTCCTTATAAAACATTCTCATTTCCATTGTTTCAGCTTTGGTATTGCAACGTTGCCGAGAGTTCAGATATCCGAGAGTTGAGAATAATCTTTCTACTCCACCTGTGCTGGTTGGTTTAGTATAAAAAATAACAACCGCTGCAGCAAGGTGAGGCAAATCCTTTTTAAACTTTGTCCAAAACTTGACCTCGTCTAGAACAACTTCCTCCTCAATCAAACTAGACTGACTAAACTCGAGATACTTTTCCCATTCACTTTTTGGCTGTTGTCTATCCTTTCTCCAATTTTGTAAAAACATGTCTTTTCCATCAGTAGTAGCGATAGCAACATCAGAAAGTTGTTGTGGTTTTTGAGTGCAGCTAATTGGAAGCCGGTGAACTAGATGATGGTGAATATCAAATTGATTTGGAAGTCCCAATACACTCATATCAATTTTCTCAATTTTTTCTGGACGCTCAAGGTTTTCTACTTCGACTTCTTGAATGATTTCAAAAACTTTGACTCTCTTACTTCTCATTAATTTTAATACTTCTTCCTCTTCTTCCTCATCAGAAAAGGTTTCCGACTCCTCAAGACTTTCATTGTCGGCTGATGTTTGAGATAATTCAGAGACCAAACCTTCATTGAATAATTTTGGAGAACCAATAACTTCTAAAGCTTTCACTGTGTGTAGAATTTCTTCACCTGTAATAAATTAAAAAATAAAGTTATAAAACGATTCTTATTGTATAGTTTATTTTACCTTGTTCATTTAATTTCAAAAGTGATCATATTTCTTAAGAATAGTATGCAACTTACTTTTTGAGAACGTAGTGAAAAATCCTGTCCCGTACAATGGAGTCAGAACTGTAGCAAGTTGATAATCCGTATCTTGAATGTAGACTTGAGCCATTTTGCAAAACTCACTCCTAGTGAAATCAATAGCATCTTGTAAATGAGGCATGGGTCGAAGTACCATTAGATCTAGAAAAACGGATACAACAATGGTATTTAATTAAGTAATGTAAGTATATCATAAAAACTTTGTTATCAAAATAAATTGTAAAACTGTTGAGCTCTTACCAATATAAACTTGAGTTAGTTTTGGAATGAGTCGAGGAGATTGGATGCCATCTTGCTGTGCAAAGTCTGTTAGTCCAGATAATGGTTCCAATAGTTCCACAAAATTATTGAATAATATATACTCCTTTCTTGTGAGATTTAAAGGGAGTTTCTTTACAGTAGTCTTATTGGGGGCGTCTTTTCTCATTCTGCCAATAATGTCTTGCACAACAGAAAACAACTGAAAGGAAAAAAAATCAAGTTTGTTGCGATTAAAACAAATACAAAACATATCAACAACACTAATGATTTACATGGCTTTATAAGTAAAATATATTGAAACAATAATAATACTTACTTCAATCAGCCGCTTGCATGATTTAACAATATAATTCCACCTTGTTGGAGCTGGAACAGTCATTGATTTCCCGCATCTTGCAGTCAATTCTCGTTTCACTTCAGCTCGATTTGAACAAAAAGATGCCAATTCTGAAATCCTATCTGTAATTGCTGATAGGTTTTGGAATTTTTTAATTATGTCTTTCATGAGAACTTGAAGAGAATGAGAGAGACATGTATTATATTTACATCCATTCATTGAATTACAAAGTGCTCTAAAGGGAATATCAAATGTTTCTGCAGTAGTAGCATGAGAAATCGCTTCAGGAAGTAACTCGAGAGCATCAGAATTTTGAATATCAATTGAAGTTTCACTTGAAGAGAGATTATGATGCTGGAATGCCGTTTTAAGGAATTCAGCTGCATCGGAATAATCATATTCACCAACAAGTTCAAGTAATCCAGAAGCTTTTAAAAAGTTACTTCCGTTGTCGCTCATTATATAACGAACCTAGTAAAATACAAGAACAAAATATAAATTATTAATAAATGGAAATTTTTCTGTGATTTACTTTAAAATCTTACTTATTATTAACGAATTAATTTAAGGATTTATTTGTATTAAAATTGTTTGAGGATGAAAAATCATTTTAAGTTGTAATTAACATTTTAAAAAAAGTTGGGAGCGTAAGAAATATAAAAATACCTTTCCAATTAATCCCCATTCAGCTAGAACTTGTAGAACCATGTCTCTAATCCGGATTGCATCATGAGATCCTTCAATTTTCTTAATGGCCAATGTGTCCATTTCCCACTCAAAACTGGTTGAAACAGAAATCACGCGGATTCCTAGAACTCCTTCATTTTTTGAAGTAGACCAGCCATCAAGAATCAAAGCTAAAGAATCACTAGACTGTAGACGTTCTTTCAGCGAAGGAATTAACTAAAATTAAAAAAAAAACTTTTAGACAATTGAAATAGTGTTTAAAACCCGAAAGTCGATTTTTGATTATTCTAGATCTCATTTATGATCAGTAAAAAAACTCACCTTTGTCTCTACCAAAGCTTCTAAAAGTTGCTTTAACTTGTATTGGGATGGAACTACAATGCGGTTATCCAGATGGGAAACAAAAGACTTGAAATATTCATCCTCTACATGACTTAATGGAGAATTGGTTGATATCATGTAATCCAAAAGACGAATTTCAGCTGTTATCTGCCGGCTATGGTCCAGTGGATACTGCTGAACCAATACAGCTTCAAAATTTCCCTCATTCTGCACAACATCTACATTTAATCTTCTCCTATCCTCATACTTGTTTTTATGAATTCCCTAAAAAATTTAATATAGAAGAAAAGAATGAAAATTAAAATTTAGCTAGTAAAACTCAAATATTATGTTATTTAGGTTAAAAAATAAATATACTCACGTAAAAATGTCTTGAAATGGACGCAACAGATACTGAAGATGAGGAGAAAACAAACTGCTTCTTTGACGACAAGCATAACTTGCAAAGCCACAGAAAATTGTCACATAAACTAGTTTCAGACTTATTGATAAACTTGAATACTTTCCCTTTGCTGATCTCCGAATGTCCATGACCAATGAATCGATTTCCCAGGTAAATACAATCCTCCTGAAAGTCTTCGGGTAGCTTGAACTCCTTGATTATCCATAAATGTTGAACTCCTTGTGCTGGTAGCTCCTTAATCTTTTCTAATTCAACAGTATCTAGATTTCTTTTGAGTTCCATTGCTCTATAATACTGTGTACGAACTTCAGCTGGAATATCTTCATAATATTGATAAATTGTATCATCAAATGAAACTCTACGATTTAAATGAACAGATTTTTCTGGTTTAATTTCATTTAAATACCCTGGTGAGTAAAATTCAAATTTAGCAGCATCTTCTTCTTTTTTACGACGAATTGTTTTTGGTTTTTTAACTTCTTCATTATTTAACACTGCTTGTGAACTAGATGATGATGACTGAGCAACTTTTAAGAGTGCTTGGGACATAGATATATTTTCATGTTCTTGAACAACATTCCTCTTTAAGTATTTATTAGCTTTAGACTTTCTTGGTTTTTTGGCATTGGCAGGTATTGATGAATTGCTGGATGATTTTTTAGCCTTACTAGATGCTTGACGACTTACTTTTTTAGTTTTTTTTGTTGGAGGTCCGATTTCACTAACAAGAGATGCATCACTATCACTAGAAGAAGAATCCAAACCACTCAAGGGTAATTTAGCTTTTGGAAGCTTTGTTGAAGGAGAGGAAATTGGAGATACGTCAAAATCCTGAGAATACAATTTATTAGGTGTAACAGTTCTTCCTGATCTTGTTGTTTTCTTTGGTGTCGACGTAGATGGCAATAAAAACTCCATATTATATTTTTATTAGAAAACTAACTGTTAGATAAATGGGAATACAAAAAGCATAAACATAATTAAATTATTGAAAGTATTATTATTACATGAAACATAATTTTTCTGATATTTAATAGTTTTTATGAATAATAATAATGAACAAATGAATTTTATTTTATTACCTTTTGAACAAGAATACTCAACCTTAGTAGCTGCTTACAGTTAGAATAATATTAATAATAATTTAATAGGATGACGACACTCTGATGCTATAATTAAAATCATAATAAAATAATGTAAATTCTATTTTGTACTCAATATTACATAATAACTTCATTAGTGGTAGTATTAATATTGTACGTTTGAAATAATGATTTTACAGTATTACAAAAAATATAAGTTGTGTAAAAGTTAAAAATGACTTACGCTTTTGTAGACGACAGTATCCTGAGTATAATTAAATTCACCTAATCACTAAATTTATGATAAGCTTGGTCCCGATGTTTAGAAATTAACACTATGCTGAAATAAAAAAAGAATAATAATACAATAATATTAATACAGTTATAATCATAGTAATGAATATTTTATAGTTCTTGAGTAATGACAAAAGTGTACAATCACTTTCTGTTTGAATTAATAATTTAATATTTTATAAACAAAAATTATGATACAAAATAATATTATTCAAGACTAGAAAATAAAAAAAAATAAAAACTTTTTAAATTAAATAAAAAAAATTTAAACTTACCTTTGCTGAGGTGGCGTTATCCTGAGTTTAATTAGATTTAACTAATTGTCACATTTAACTAAACCACTTTAATAAATGCAAAAAAAAACTTTTACGTGTATGAATTCTGAATTCTGAAAAATGATTTGAATTTTGAAGCTCCGCGCGTATTCATGGATAGAATTGTTCGAACGTGTTCTACTGTTCGTAACAAAAACGATTGTTCGCAAGATTGTTCGTGAGTGTTCGACTGTTCGATTTCAAACTATGGTTTACACTGCCACTAGACAATACACATATATACATTTTTAACCAACATCTATCAACATCAACATCCACATCTTCACAAATAGACTTAATCCTACAACTTACACAAGATGAACTGCTTATCCAAGGTAATAAAAAATTTTTTTAACTCTAACCAATTATCACATAATAGATACTTCATAGTTATTAATTAATACATATTTAAATATTCGATAACATAAAAACCAAACACTTTGGACACCCAAATAATAAATCTAAATAACAAATGCTTCAATACTTTCTCTTCTAGTTCCCAAAACCTCAAGATCCAGAAGAACTAACTGAAGAACAAATAAGACGAGAACAACACCGTCAAAATCATAATCGGAATAAAAGAGAACGATATCAAGCTAAACAAACTGAAAACCCATGGACACCACCTAAAAAATACAATCTCATTATCCAAACAAAAAAGCAGAAACGGGCTATTTCAAAATTCCGCAAAAACCTGATGAACGTAAAAGTGGAAGAATGTTCAATTTGTTTGGAAAAGTTCCCGGATATGCATGTTTACAAAAATGTATGCAAGCGTTGTAAAAGAGATGCAAAAACTCCGAAATTATTTTCAGCTGCTAATTTGATGGACCCAGGTACTACTGATAAATACTTAACATAAAATACTAAAACACATTTGTTTAAGAACACAACCACATGAATTTATAAAGAATTAGCTAATAAATATATATATCACAAAAAACAATAATTCTAAATTACTTTTCTAGGTCCTCAACCAGATGAACTTAAAGGTCTAACAATGACTGAAGAAGCCTTATGTTCAAAGGGAAATTGTGTTCTCAAGGTCTTTAGAGTTCCGTGTGGCCAATTCAAATACCGAGGAAACACAATATGTTTCCCACAGGATTTAACTGTCTTTGCAAATACACTCCCTCATCTTCCCAAAGACTTAAACATAATTACAGTACGAAGAAACTTCAAAGATGGACATGGTGATTTCCGTGTAAGAAGACACAAAATCCAAGCAGCTCTACAGTGGCTTCAAACACATAATGAAGCTTACAAAGACATTATAATAGATCAAGAGAGAATTAATCAACTTCCTGAAGATGGGTCAATTCTAGACCATATTACAACAATTCAAGATAATCAAGAGGAAGACATTGATTGTTCACGTCATTTGCAACAACAAAATATTAATGATATTGCAGACGATGAAGATTACTCCAATCTGGAACAATCAATTTTACAATCTTCTACAATGTTATCTCCTACTACAACCAACCAAGTTATTCTTATAAATGAAGCATTAAATCAATTACAAGATAATTCAACAATACAGTGGCCACCACAAAACTCCACTGCAATGAACGAATATAACGAAAAAGACTTTTTAACATCCTGCTTTCCATCTCTCTTCCCTTATGGTAAATGTGAGATTAATAGTCTTCGTCAACATAAAATTTCCCTAAATGAATTTGCTAAGCATCTCCTCAAATATAAAGACGGCAGGTTTGCCGCACATCCTACATTTCGTTATTATATTTTAAACCGCATTATGCGACACGACGCAAATACTAAAGGAGGTCTTTTTTATTATTCTAAAAAAAAAGAAATTCCACCAACACTAGAAGAAATAAAAAAAGAACTTTCTCAAGGAAATATTAAAAAATTAACGGAACAAATAACCTACTTCTGTGGTAAAACAAAAGGGTCTCAAGCCATGTGGTTCGAGCAAAAGAAGAACGTAACTTGTATGGTGGAGCAGCTGAAAATGCCAACATTTTTTATAACATTGTCAGCTGCCGACAGGCACTGGCCTGAAGTCCAAAAATTAATTAAAGATATGAATCCCTCGATTAGCCAATCAACACCATCAAATATAAACGGATTTCCATTATTAACTTCCTGATTGTTTCAGAAACGTGTGTCAATGTTTTTTAAGGACATTTTGCCACATATATTGGACCTCCAAGATTACTGGCTGCGGTAAGACATTAAAAAATCCTTCCTCTAAATCTATTATAAACACATTTTATTAATCATTCCACTGGAATAAAACCAATACAATAAGTAATCTATTACCAAAACATTTAAATAATGTAGCAACTGTAACATACATAATAATACAATCATATGTACAATCAAAAAATTTAAATAATAATGCCACTGTAATATGAACAATACTTCAAGAACTTATATTTTCCTAAAAAACCAATTAATGAAACAATTTATTCCTCTTTTAGGTTCGAGTGGCAGAGCCGCGGCTCTCCTCACATCCACGGAATTCTCTGGGTCACCTCAGCTCCTGATGTTGAACAAATAGAAGCAGAGAAAATGAGAGAACGAATTCAAAGATACTTTGACATGTTTGTAGTGACAATGGTTTTTGAAAAACCACATGAAACAAGAAAACGCCTCAATGGACAAAATCCTTGCAGTAGAGATCCAACTAAAATTGAAAATGAAGACCAAGATTATATAGACCTCAGTGCTATTTGTCAACCACACGCTTGGTGTGGCCCATATTGTCTAATTTATGATAAAAAGACCAACACTAGAAAATGTAAATTTTCCTTCCCTCAAATCCAAAGACTAAAATCCATTTTAGAAAAAGTAGAGGGTAAATGGAAACTTCTTACAGCCCGTAATGATGACTGGGTGAACATACATAATATAGATATACTACGTGTTTGGCGAGCTAATATTGACATTAAACCAATAATCGATAAACAAGCTGTAATAAACTATTTGGTCAAGTACTGTACAAAACAAGAACGATTATCTAAACGAGCTGCGGATTTATTCCAGATAATATTAGATGAAGAAAGTCCGGATACTGAAGCTCTAACTCTTATACAAAAATTATTAATGCAGCTTATTGGAATGAGAGACTACAGTTCCCAAGAAGTCACCCATTTAATAATGAATTGGCCACTACATAGAAGTTCAAGAGAATTCGTCAGTCTTAAAATGTATACAAATTACACCCTTCTCGGCAACAAATCAAAACCAACTATATTCAAAACCTACCTAGAACAATACCACAACAGAGATCCTTCAGATTCAACACTAGAAAATATAAGTTTCTTCAACTACGTAAAAAAATGTAACAGAAAGAAAAAAGACGGAACAATAACAAATAGAAAAAAAGCACCAATAGTGGTTGTTCATCCGTACCTAACACCAAATCCGGAATCTGAAGATTATTGTGAACAATTTCTGATTCTTCATAAACCTCATACTAATTTAGAAGAATTGTGTACCGGTTTCCCTAATTTTATAGCTGCTTACGAAGATTTTATTCAACACGTTAACAACACCGTTCCCCAAAATATAAATCTAGAAGAGCACACAAATGAATTAGATGAAATCCCAGACGAAGAATTACCAACTGAAAATACCAGAACTCAAGCTCAGTGGATGAACGCGGCGGGGCTTTGTCCCCAAAGTCGTTTAGATACAAATGACGAACTGAGTCAAAGGCCACTTGATCAAATTCATGATTGGTTGCAGCACTCAGCTTTAGTACCCGAATATGATGTCATCCTAGAAAAAATGATCAACCTTTCAAAAGAACATCAACAACAACAACAAACCCATAATACAATAAAATTGAATAAAGACCAACAAGAAGTGTACGACTACATCAAAGATAAATTAATAAATAAACCAACACAACCTGTCAGACTGATTCTGGAAGGCAAAGGAGGTAAAATAAATTTAAACACGGCTATACGATTTTTTTTATTAATAGAAATACAACCCCCTCATAAACATTACTATAATTATAAATTAATTATTATACTTACAAAAATGAGCAATGCATAATTATACTAATAATTTATATACAATTTAATTCATTTTTCCAGGAACAGGAAAAACTCTCCTTATTAAAGCTTTACAACAACTAATAATTGAATACTGTGGAGAAGATAGTCTGCTCCTTACAGCAACAACTGGTGCAGCTGCAAACAACTTAAATGCCCAGACTCTTCATTCCGCTATTAGTTACAGAATAAATCAAACGACCAATCAATTTATGAAGATTTCAGGCATTGCTGAGAGGAAACTCCAGGAACGATTTTTTAAAAAACAGTGGGTATTCATCGATGAAGCATCAATGCTTGGAATGGACATGTTGTCAAATACTGAAGAAAGATGTGCACAAGCAAAACCCGATAATACAAAATACAATTTCGGTGAATTAAACATGGTTCTTATTGCTGATTTTGGACAGCTGCCTTCAATAAAAGATAAGCCACTGTACTGTGGTAGAACACCCGATTTTCCAGCTAAATATTTACCTGGGTGGAAACTTTTCCAAGAATTCAACACCCGATTTGTCCTCAAAGAACAAATGAGACAACAAGGACTGTCAGAAGAGGATAAAATCTTCACATCCGTTTTAGACCGATTAAGAGACGGAGAATCAACATTGGAAGATTGGAAATTTCTTTGCAAACGACACATAACAAATCTTTCTCCACAAGAAATTTCAAAATTTGATACCTCCATCAGACTTTTCACCAAAAATAAACCATGTAAAGAATACAATCACCAACGTCTCAGAGAAGAAAAAAAACCTGTATCAAAAATTACAAGCCAAGACACGGGTAATTATCTGGACTACAAGGGAACAATGGAAAAAACTATATATCTATCTGAAAATTCCCAAGTAATGTTACTTCAAAATCTATGGGTTCAAGCTGGATTGGTTAACGGAAGTATAGGAAGAGTAAAGAAAATTGTATACGATAAAGATAACCTTACTACCCCTAAATATATTATAGTGAACTTCCCATCATACAGTGGTCCACAATTACTTGATGACCCAAAAGATGTTTTAATTTCTACACAATGTCACTCTTTCTTGGATAGAAATGGTAAACTGGGAAGACGAATCCAATTCCCCCTTACTCTTGCTTATGCTATTACAGTGCATAAGGTACAGGGATTAACTTTGGATTCGATTGTACTAAACTTGGGCAACAATGAATTTTCTTGTGGCTTAAGCTATGTTGGATTTTCAAGAGTCAGAAATATACAAGACATCCTAATTACAGGCGACTTTCCATTCAGTCGATTGTCGGACTTAAGTAAAAATTATTATATACAAGAACGAAAAGCATATGAACAAAGAATGGACGCATTAAACAACTCTAATTAACAATTATTACTACATTTAATAATCCTTATCCCAAATAAATAAATAAATCTAAAACAATCCTTTTAATATCATTCTAAAACCCGTAAATACTACTATTTGTACTCAGAACTAACAACACCGTCAAATTTTACAAAGTTTTAACAACCATTTTTACATATATTGAATAATACAATATTCTCCCGTTTTATATATTCCATTAAACTACTAAATTATTTCCAATAAATCCAACCAAAAAATAAAAAATCCTTACACTTACTAACTTCTAGATGATGTCAATACAACAACAAATTCAACAGTGCATAAATAACTCAACATTTTAACATCATACTGCTAAAATATCTACAAAGTTTTTTTGTACACTTATCAATAATTCTTGAACAGTCCCTAAAACAACAAACATCAACATATATTACCTTGAGCCAAATCAATATTAGTTAAAATATTCCCAACATTTTCAATATCAAACGCACATTTTTATAGTAATAATAATACGTACAAACTTTAAAAACTTACAAGTCAATCAACAAATAACAGTAAAGAATGAATTTTTCCAAGTGACTCTATAAACAAATATAAAAAAAGTTATTATCAAAAATTATCACCATCATAATAATAAGTGATAATAAAACAATATGATAGTGAAGTGATAATAATGAAAACATTTGGTTATGCCCGTCCACAAACACCATATAAAACTAAACTCTACAATCTATTAAAAATAAATATTTTTTCAAAAACTTTTAAATCACAAAGTTGTTTTCTGAGCAAACCAAATGTCAAAAAATAGTAATTTCCGTACAACACACAAAAATTCAAAAATCCAGTGATAAACCTCGCGCACCAATTAAACATTCAAAAACCAAATAAAAAGGAAAACCCATTCCCTAAACTACAAACACTAAATTACTTAATTATATTTCTCAATTACCTATATCTATTTAATCCTGAAGACAGACTACATAATAAGTAAACTACATTCGATTTTTATAAGTACCTAAAACCCCATCCATAATGTCTAACATATGTGCACCAGATGCATTTGAATTGTTCAATGTGGACGTGACAACTTCGAAAGAAATAATAGAAAAAAATATCAAGATTTTTGTATTAAATACAATACTTATTTTAATAATAATGCACATTCAACAACAAAACAAGATTTCGCAGCTTCCATGGTAAGATTAGTTTTCTACTTAGCAATGAACAAAATATTACAAATATTATAAAATAGTATTATATTATAAATGTCAATTTTTATACCCTTAAAAACCAAAACTTAAAATTATATTCTATTTTTTTAATAGTTGCATGTCGGATCCTTAGCATACAAAATTTTAGTGAATCAAATCTTAAAAGACAAATATATCGAACTACTCGTCAACGGGCATACTCCCGGACAGGCTTATAGCAAATTAAATCATGCATTTGAAGGTACATAAGTACACAATATTAAACTAATATACCTTACAATACTAATAAAAAACATTTATAAAATATCAAAAAACCATACATGAACCTACTTTACTAAACAATATATTTTATTCTTTCTATACAACCAAAATATATATATAACAATTACTTTTAAACAATTTATAAAATTAATACAGTGGCAATCTCAATATTCTATACTTTCAGCTTGTGACAACGATTCCAACAGTACAGAGTCTTTGCACGACGACAGCAGTAGCATTTTTTCTTCGGAAACATCAAACATAGGTACAATAGTAACCAATATATTTTCAATAGCTAGTACACATTTAAAACCTTCAACATTACACAACGACAAATTTTTAACTACCGATAGCAAACTTAATCAGCATATTTTTATGATTCTTTTTCTGAAGGAACAAACATTGGACGATACTATACAGATTCCTTTGTATCTTCCAATTCTTATTCTTCAACGAGCATCAGTGATCCAGACTGGGTACCTCAAGATTATTCATCAACATCATCATCAAGCACCAATTCTACATCTTATGCATCATCATCAATTTATTGATGATTCAATTAAATATATATTTTAATGAACGTTTTTGTTCCCTCAAAAAAAAATGTGTATTAGTAAAAAAAATATATAATAATTATATATATTTTATTGAAAAACTTTTGTTCCCTCAAAAA
>JABASP010000203.1:0-68253 GCA_019776565.1 Sminthurinus signatus
TTGTGAGTCTCATGTTATTTGATTACAAAACGAAGAACTTTATTCAGCAAATCATTAATATGACCTCGCAGGTCAAAGATCAGAAGATAAGTGACACAATTATTAATGTGTCCTCAAGTTCGTAAAGATCAATTCCATATCTCTGATATCTATCTTGTATACTGGAGAATTCTCCAGTACTCATATACGTAATTAGTATTCCGTAATAACGCAGCAACAATAACAATAGTAATGTCTGGTATCCGTAGAAACAAGGATCTGTCAATATATATTTCAGATGTGTTTATGCACATCTTTTTAAATGAAAAGAGTCAAATAGATAGACCAAGTCAAAGAAACAGAAGAATGAGTCCCAGTTAGTCTTTTTCGTGACATTTAAGAGAAAGAAAGAAAGTGGAGTAAAACAGCAGAGGAAAAAGAAAGCAGAGCATATAAAGACTGCAAAGACGAGGCGAGAGAAAGTGGAAGGAAGCGAAAGGATGCTTAGATGAAAATTAATCGTAATCGATCCTCGGGATAAAAGTTTTCTTTAGTTTATGTATGTAGTCTGTGTCATGTAGTATAAAGTATAAAGTATGCAGTGGAGCAGCCTGAATGTTGATGTTGATGTTAGTGTGGATAGAAATGGAGATGGAGGAGGAGGAATACTTGTGATATATGTAGTATGAAAAGGAAACTGAGAAGGAAAACGAAAGTGGAAGGGAAAACCTAAGCCAGAGGAAAAGGAAAATAGACTATAATAAGTAAGGAGTAGAAAAGCATAGAAAAGTTGCTATTTCTGTGGAAGTAGAAAGTACACAATATTCTGCATACGTCCTTTTTATACAAGTTACTTGTTAGTGCATGTTACATGATATAGATAGATAGAGGTAGGTGGTGGATGGTGGAGTGTATGACCCATAATATAAAATAATATATGAGAACGTATTGCCCTTGTCTAGCCTACACTTATCTTAATACTTTTTCTTTTTCCTCCTACGTTTCTGACTCTGTTTATGTGTGTACTTTCTCTTTCCCTTTTCACTTTCACTTTTACTTTCTCCTCCACTTTCACTTTCATCCTCATATCTGATGAGACGATACACTGTCCCAATTACTTACTTACATAACTCAAATGTGATGCGTACGCACCCAATTTCCCTTCAACACCACCAGCAGCAGTAAAAGTGGCATGTAATTCAACTGGACCTGCATGCACACAAATAGACGTATAGATAGACAAACATGTAACATGTATCCCGTCCTCCACAAACTTGCTCCTTTGGAGTAGAAACTAGGCACTAGACACTAGACACTAGTCACTAGTCACACACTACTGTGTACAAACTCGTCAGAGTTTTCCGTCACTCTTTTCACTTTTACTTTCGTCAGCCTCTCCACTGGCTTTGCATTTAGATCTATCTGCAAGTAGAACCAGAACCCGAACCAAAACCAGAAGCAAAACTAGAGCTGGATCTGGCTCCATTTACATTTTATACGAGGGAAACTAAAACAAAATCTGGATGTGGATCTGGATCTGAATCTGGATGTGGATTTGGATTTTCCTCACACTCATCCTTGCGGCTCTTCTCCTGTCGTCTCTTGTCCTGGCAGAAAATGAAACAACGTACGGCTCAAAATGAACAAATTTTTTATTCACCAATCTCTAATCCTTTTGGAATTGGTTCTTTAATTCAAAATTCAAGGACGGGCTGCGAGCGGAGCTACCGTTTTTGTGGCAATCTTTACATACGACATACACATTTTGTATAAAATGTACATTGTACATTTTGCATTGTACAGTTTAAAAGGCTCGCTGTATGTTTTAAAATATTTTAATTAAATGTCTAAGTTCTAGGTCACATTTTATTATTATTTTTTGCTTGGTGAAATTCCTCTCGAGAGCATAATTTGATTAGTAAATGTAATTTCAAAACAAAAATACTGTAGAAAGGATATTTCAAATTTTTGTCTTCTTGGGTATTTTTTGAGCATATTTCTGAATTGTACCAAAGAAAATCAAAATCAAAATGATGAACAACCCACACATGAAAAGAGAAAGATATGACAATGACAATGACAATGGCAGTGACAATCACAATCACAATCACAATAGGTTATGTACATCAATATTCCCATGTACAAAGAGTTTTATCTCAAATTTGGATTTATACGAGGTAATAAACTGCCTCTATCTACTGTAAATGCAAAGAATAGAAGAAGGAAAAACTTGCACTGTCACTCTCTTGTATCTTGTACGTTGTACGTGTTTCAATCTTCAATGCAACGCAATCGTGTACAATGTACAATAGGCAATACACAATCTATCTCTACAACAGCTAGAACAACAACCAAAGAGAAATAAGAACAACAACATCTGCTACTAGTTTTTTTCTATTCTGTTCCTTTCAATTTTTTCTTTCTTTCTTTTCATATCTTTTCCATGGTTCTCTAGTTCTTGTTCTGTTTCTCTGCTTCTTCGGCCTGTCTATCTCCTCTGCTCCGTTTTCGGCTGTCTTATTTCCCTCCATCATCTTCTTTTCATCTTTTCTATTCCATGACCATGTATGTTGTATGTTGTATGTGCAATGTACAATGTACAATATATGTACATTGCACATAAAAAGTCTCCAGTTTTCTTTGAAACAAGTCCATAAAATGTCAGAAAGAGCTCCCAAATTGTCCTCACTCCTCTCTCCTCCTCAGGAACATAAAATTTGGAGTGAAAGTAGAAAAACTACAAGTAGGAGTACAAGAACAAGTACGGGGACGGGCGTTCGTTCGTTCGACCGTCTTCATTCGTATTCGTCATTCTATTTCAGAGTTTTTTTCATTACCATTCAACTTTGTACCACTTTGCTCCTACTTAGTAAATAGTAAAACGTAAAAAAAGTAAAACGTAAAACGGAAAATGCAAAGTGTAGCAAATGCCGTGTACATTGTACATTGTATAAGGACAAATAAAATGGTTCAAAACAGATTTCCCACATCTTTTATGCTGTGAATCCACCTAAATTCCAAAAAAAAAATCTGCATAGAAAACTTTATTAAATTTTGTGCTCTAAAAAATAAAATAAAAAATGAGAAATTTGGACTAGAATAACCAAGGAATTTTATCGTATAAAGTATGAAATATGAATAATTTACATGAATACACATGTGTGTGTTGATTTTACAAACAAATAACAAATACTAAAGAATTTCCATATTTATTTCCACTGAATTTTCCTTACATTTTTCATCTTTTATCTATTTATTCCAAGTATTTTTACGGAGCACTAGAAAACTCTTGAGTGAAAAGTGAAGAGTTTTCACACTTGCTGAAGCTATCCACACTGTTTACTATTTATTATTTGTGGGGGATATGGAAATTTTGTGCTTGTTTTGAATCACATTTGAATTTATTTTACTCACTCTTATTTGTAATAACAAGTTTTCCGTTCTTATACGTGAACATTATTTTACTTGGTATTATTTTACTTTTTTTCTGAGAATTGTCTCCAACTTTCAACATTTACCTTTGATAAATGTGATGCGATTAGCAATTCAAAGTGCATAAATGTTTTGCATCGGATTCGAATTCGTATTGGTATTGGTATGTTTAACATTTAATATCTAGGTTCACAACCTCAGTTTGATCAACTTGTTATCTATTCTTTTTACTCTTTACTTTCTGAACACACTTGAATCTAGTGTCCACAAAATTTATCAGACATGTACAGTAAAATTGACGCTTTTAATGCCATCATGAATTTTTTGAAACACAAGGTCAAATTCTTAAGCATAAAAAAGTTGTGTCATGTCAATTGAGGCATAAACATTGATAACTGCATCCATTCAATTATCAATTATTATGAATGCAAGTTGATAATTTCTCCTTGAAAATTCAAACAGAATACTTTTTATAGAAATATTAAAAGCCTTTAAAAGTACAAATAAAAAAAGAATGTAAAAAAGAAAAATTAGAGAAAATGTTCAAGATTTATTTAATAAAAACCAAACCAGAGCAAAAGACTGGCAAGATCTGAGAGATATCATGGCCTACTTAGCATGAAGAGATTGTGAAAAATACAATGTCTATACTTATAATTTTATACTCCATACTACAAGAGAAAAATGATGACACTGCCACTGCCAATGCCACTGACAATGACAAGCATGATGAAAGAGATGATGACAGAAAGGAAATCTTGATGAAATATGAAAAAAGAACAAGATGCAGAAAATGAGGAAAAGACAAAGAAAATGCAAATAAAGAAATTTTCAAAAGGGAATATGTCTAACTCACAACTCACATGAGTAAAAGTAGCCGTACTATCATCAACATCTCTACTTTTATCACAAATTCATGCATGCATAATGCATATCTTATAGACTCATTGTATTTTGGATTGGCGGAACCTTGGTTTAATCATAATCGTAGATAGCAGACGAAAAAATAAATGGAAATGGAAATAGAAACAGCAGCTGCATCAGTATAACTACTACTAGTGCTGCATATTTTAGTCTGCAGTCTACAGCATTCAACTTGAAACATCACTTATTCCGTATTTCTTATTCTCCTCTGTCTTTATGTCTGGTTTTCCCCCATTCTTTTCTGGTTTCAGTTATCAGTTTTTCTGTCTTGGGGTTTCAGCTGCTCCCTCTTTTTCTTTTTCTTTTTCCTTTTCGTCCTTATGCTCATTCTGTACTCTCCCTTTCCGCTTTACTTTCTCTTTACAGACAGTCGACAGTCTACGGTCGACTGTCGACAGCTGAGAATGCAACTTGTTTTTCAATGCTCCAGCCAAACCAAACCACATCAGGGTGTATCAAACCCCATAGATATCTGTTTGTACATATTTATATTATATGTTTATAGTATATAGCACGTTAAAAAGTGCAACGGAACTTAATATAATGCAATATTCTCCTAGAGCTTCCAAACCAAAGATTATATAGTAGAATATAGAATATACATATGGATAATACACAGTGAATTTTTACTTTCCTTTTACTTCTATATAAGAGCAAAACTCTTCTTTCTTTTAGTAATATATTCATATCTATGAAAAGTTTTCCCCTCTGCTATTGTCAAGTCAATGCTCAATGCACAATATTCACTTTCAACGTCAACCAAAACCAGAACCAGAACCAGAACGAACTTTCAACGTCAACGGGTTCAGACCAGAGAAGCCTCAAATGTTGAATGTTGAATGCGACCATCTTCCGCTATGCGTTATAGATACTCGCGGGCATAAAACTCGGGCCGCGGTTGCCCTTGGACTTTCATCTTGTCCATTCCTCGAGTCTTTGTGTCTTTGTGATAGAGCCAAAGCAAAAGCAAAAGCATTTCCACATCACCATCCACATTTCCATATTTGTAATAGACAGTTTGTCCTTTCCCCTCGCCTCTTTTCCTTTCTCCATTCTCCAGTCTCCAGTCTCCATCCTATAGCCCACAGTCTACGTTCTAGCTCACATTTATCTGTATTTCAGGCTTCATGCGGAACAATGTACATCACTTTATGGTAATTTGCAATGTTCATAGAAATCTTTGTTCAAGCCTCCATCTAAATAGTCCCTTTAAACCTACTCTATTGTACTTTCAAGTTCCAAACCAAAGCAGACTGAATGTAGAAATGCTTGAAAGAGTGAAAATGCTCATTATCCATTTCTATTTCCATCTCCATTGATATTATAAACTACTGCATGTGGTACATCCGCGTGCATATGAGTGTGTAGTGTGTATATGTATCAGTATTTTGTCATCCTAAAATCAAATTTATAAGCTTTACATATGCTAATCAAAATCATTTCCGATGCAATACAATAGAACACAATACAATACAATACAGTGACACTGAGAATTGAGGATTGAGCATGGTAGAGATGACACTTGCTCATGGTTCATGAAGTTTCTGCATGAAGAATTGAGAATTGAGGAGTAAAATTGTAATTTACTACAGACGACAAACTACAAACTGCAAATCGTGACCTTATGTGCATGTAAAGTTCTACGTATATGATGCCATAACGGGAAAAGTGCTTGAAAAGTTTTAGAAATTTACAGCGGAAGTTTCAAGGTTCATGTCTTGAATCACTTGAATCTCTCGAATCTCTTAGATATCTTGAAAATGTATGAATGTGGTCGTATTTTAAATTACCTTCTTCATGTATGTAAAATTGAAAGACTTATGTATGCGCGTATTTTATACATGTATCTATAAATTGCTTTGGACTGCTTTGCTTTAGTGGTGAAGAATTCCAAGATGATACAGATATATGGGAGAGAAAGTTGACTGATGTTTTTATGTGGCTATATAAAGTATAATACATTCCACAACAAGGCCTGCTGTCGGCTTTATTCTCTTGTATTTGTATTATATTTTCTAATACATAACCAGCAACCAGTAACCGACTCTGCTGTGATAGAAGAGGCACAGAGAAAATCACAGAAGCCGAAGCCGAAGCAGACAAACTCCAAAATTAAAATTCCGGACGACACGCACTGTGAAAATAGAAAAACAGGCGTAAGCTCATTTTCCTACAGATTCAAAAATGGAGGATGGGAAAGACGGGGTTCCGCTGGATGTTGAGTATTAGATTCTGGAATGGATGGATGGATGGATGGATGGATGAGCGATAGAAGATAGAAAGATGGAATAGGGATAACGGGACGGTAAATACTTGGATATAATGCATATTATGTAGATAGTAGATAACCAATAACCATCCGAAGAGCATGACGATGGGAGCGATATGAGATGCGAGTGATTGGTAAGTGAATGAAAAGGCTTCCACTTTTCCACATTTACATCATCCTGGATTCGCTTCAACCGACGCCAGGCTGATGATTTCCTCATGCTGGAGTTGGTGCTGGTACTGATGCTGGTGCTTTTGCGGATATTGATACTGATATTGCTACTTATGCAACACATCACATCACATCACACGAAAAGAAGAAAAGCACATCGTACCTATCTTCTATCTACAATCTACAATCTACATCCATCTAACTATCAACGCTAATAAATCCAAAGAATAAATTGGATTTTCATTATCAAGATTACGCTAACGACCTACTTAATTATTTTTCAATTTTTGTTCCATTAAGCTCCTTATCTCCTCACATCCTCCCTTTTGTGTTCTCTCTCTCTCTCTCTCTCTTGCTCATCATATCCTTTGTATAAGGTTCTACCCTTTCGTTTCACACAAACACACACACCCACACACACACATACTCTTACTTTCACTTTTACTTTCACTCAATGTGGCATCTTTGGGAAATACACAAACGTCTAAACAACATAAATATGTTTCTCAATATTCGATACTCGTATAGATTCTGGATTCTGGGCTCTCAATATGCGATACATTTTCTATTTAGAATTTCTTCAAAGAAGCAAAAAATCTATGCATGTACATTGTACAATGTACACCAATTTACGAAACCCTGTTGAGATCCCTCATTTCCTTTCATCTCATCTCTCTTTTGTAATATTAGACATGGATACTTTCTACTTTCCACAGATTTTTATGTCATGTGTACAATGTAGAATGTAGAATGTACAACTGTGTAGAAGACATGTTATGAAATACAGTGTGCCCGCTAGCAACGTACATATCCACACAGATACCACATTATCCTTCTTTGGAGCTTTTGAGTTTGGAGTTAACAACGGTGCAGACGAATCTTTTCTATACCCAAATTTACAGTTTATCGTTTATTATGTATATTCATAGAGCATAGAGCATAGAATGTGGAGAAAAACGAAGAGGAGGATAAAAATAGATGGATGAAACTGTTTTTTAAATATCCTTCGTTTTATAAAATATTACACTGTACACTGCACAAGCTTTTGGAAACTTGAAACTGGAAACTGAATCTTGTGCTATGATGTTATACGATCTATTTAAATCATCCACATCGCACTCATTAAGTTTGCATATATCTGTGCATTGTGCATACTAATAGATAATAGAACATCTTCAAACTGTAGTTGAGCTGAGTAAAGCTGAGCTGTAAAGTTGAAGGAATTAAGAAGAGGAAAGAAAAAGTAGAAAAAAATACATGATACTTGTACACATGAATTTTCTCTTTCTTTCTATATGTATAAATATTATGTAGTTTTACTTAGTTTGAAAGGACCACGGAGTATCTACTAATAAATTGTAAGAGTGTCTACTGTCTAGTATCCAGTGTCTACATAGTAAAAAGCTTGAGAGCAAACTCTACTGTACACTGTAGTTACAAGTTAAAAGCCTGGACAAACTAATGGGATAAGTTGAAATGGGAAGAAAGGAAAAGGAACAGGGAAAAGGACAAGGAGAAGAAAAAAGAAGTAAAAGTAGAAGAGAAAGAGGAGAAAGCACCCGTGGAAAAAAAGGAGCAGAGGAGCGACATAATCCGCAAGTACAATGACAATGCCAATGCCAATGCAATCCTATGCCTTGTAATGTAATGGAATGCAAGTAGAGCGTATGCTTTGGTTCACTCTCAAGTTACTCTAAGGCCATGGATAATTTATGTAGGTTGTCAATGTGCTTCCAGTTCCATTATATTATACACACACATACATATTAACTCGTATATTGTCTTTACATGTACCACTTATAAGTATCTACAATCCAGATACATTTATACTTTATACTTTATACATGCATGGGAATGGGATGGCATGGGATATCGTACTACGTAATACGATACGATAGGATAGGATAGGATAAAATAGGATAGGATGAGAAACGGTGCTATTGTCAGTGCATGTATAAAAATAATGTAGATAAAAAAAAGTAAACCTTTTGGCGGAATTTCATTTCATTCCCATTCCCATCTTCTCTCATCTCGATCTTTCTCTTGCGATTCCAAAACTCTAGAACTCTACAACTCTAGATTGTAGACTTGAGTCAATTCAACTAAAGTCAAGTCGCTACAGAATACTGAATCCAGAACCCAGAATACAGAATACAGACGTAAAGAGAGATTCAACTTTCATAAGGTCTCAGATGGTAAGATGAAATACATTGTACAGTGTACACTGTACAATTTGTGCAATGTACAAAGTACAGAGCACAGAGAATAGAAATAAGATAGTAAACGATAGGAATGAGAGCATATCAAAAGTGCAGTGGATTTTTTTCCTTTTTCCTCAGGGTTCAGTTCATAACTGTACATTTTGTACATGATACACATTTTGTACATTTACAGAAGCAGATACAGATACAGATACAAATGCAGAGTACACACACGATTCCCATTTCCTCCACATAACAGCAACTTTAACTTTCATACTCAGACAAGGACACGCCAGACCAAACCAAACCAAACCAAACCAGGACCAAAATACACCAAAAGTTTTATACATGATGATGGTAATGGTAATGATAACAATAATAGGGTATTTTTGGCATTCGTGAGGTTTTTTTCCTACTTTCTCCATACTCTATACTTTCTCCGCAAGCATCCATTTACATTGACGTCTTTAGACTCCACATTCTAGACTCGTTGCAGACCGTTGACCCATCTCATTCAGGATGTTTCCCAAAAACTACCAAAAGAGCCCAAGAGGAATGAATGTGGAACAAGAACAAGAATACGGAATAAGGAATAAGGAGAAAACGTGAAATTATTGTATATTACAAATTACACACAGTAGTTCTCTTATTGTGTACGGTAGACTACAAGCTTTTTCTTTCTTCCTATTGTTCCATGTCTAAAAATACATGTTTCCCTTGCACTGCACAGTGATTCAACGTTGAGGTTGGAGGTTAAAGATTTTTTTTCATTTTGAATTCGGTTCATTTTGTTTTGGTTTTGGTTTTTTTGCAATTTTTGGTAGCTTGAGGCTATCTATATTTATGTGTAATTTATACGGCATGTAAATTACATACTGTAAAAGTATACGTATACTTGTACGCGAGAGCTGTTTGTCATGCTTGTATATTGTATATCAACTTGCTTTGTTTGATTGTTTGCTACCTCAGAAAAAAAGAACCTTTCATACATGTATATAAAGCACAGCTGTCAATCTGAACAGAGATACAGAAACGGTATAGATATTAGATATAAATCAGTACATATGTCACAGTACACTGTACACTTTGCCTAGGAGAGAATCGTACAGTTTTCCAAATATTTGTATTTTGTATATAAAAGAGAGTAAAATAAAGTACAATACAGAGGAGTTCAACTCAATATCAGACGTATCAAATGGAGAGGGAAGACAAAGACAAAGACAATGCCATGGTAAATATTAAGTACACAGCTTATCTTTCCCCTCCTTTTATCTTTTGTCTTTTTCTCCATTCTCCTTTCTCTTTTCTACTTTCTACTTTCTCTTCATGGAAAAGGTAAGTTTTGAAGAAGAGGAGAAGAAGAAGAAGAATAGAAGATAAATAGAGAGAATTGAAGTTGAAGTTGGAGTTGGGGTTGTTAGGATTTAGTGAGCTCATTTATTGATGCTCCATTCATAGGCTTCATTTTTGATACAGCTTGTTCCTTTTCCTTTCTTTCTTTCTTTCAGATTCAGCCACAGATTCAGTCACAGATATAGATACATTGTACAAACAGACTTACATACATGTATACATATTTCCATTGTGTAGGGAAAAGTGAAAGTGTGTTTAAACAGACAGACAGACACTGCACACAAAACACAGACAGCAGATAAATTCAACAGAAAATCTACAACCCTAAATCTAGAAATCTAGAGATGTGGAAAGAAATCCTCAAGACAAAAAGTAAAAGTAGAGTTGAATCTTTTCCAACGGAATATTGAAACAGGAGCTAGATAATAATAATAATAATGATAATAATAATACCTGTCTACATATCTACAGCCTACGCGTGTATAAATATAAATGTAAACAAAAATAGGTTAAATTTTCAAGCCTCCATTTTTTCCACAACCAATCCAAACTAAACCAAACCAAACCAAAGAAAAGAAAAATCTTGAAAAGTATTAATACGCAAGCAAATATTGGAATATTGTCTCCAAGATTTTATACTTTTACACTGTACATATTTTCATGTACAAGTGAAAGTCTTTTTTGGGAAATTCCCATACAAAGCAGAAAAAGAATATTGTAGGATTTTGAAACCTAGTTTATTACAACCACCACTCCAAACCGAACCAAACCATAGGAAGGCATACCACACCCGGATAACAACAAGAATAAATACCTTTGTGGATGACAGATCGTAGGTGTTGTTCTTTAATAATATGAGGAGAAATATGAAAAATGCACAAAATATATTATTGACATTTCCTCTTTGGTGGAGAAAGCAAAAGTAAAAGTAAAAGCAAAGACCAAGATGATCGAAGAGGCGTACAAGAATAAAGAATAGTTTTTTTTCATGGTAGAGGTAACCTAGAATTCTGCCTCAAATTCAGTCTCGTCCTCAGAATTCTTGTTTCTTTTCTAAGTTTGCTCCCATTTCCAATTTACCATTCCCCATTCTCCACATACCATGAGCAAGGTTCAGTGTTCAGTGTACAGTGTACAGTGTACACAGTACAGAACCATACATCAAATTATAAGAGTAGTGTCTCCCACTGTATTCCTGGTACACGTATTACCTATTACACAACATTGTGTATTGTATTGTGTAGGTTTGTGAAGTGAAGTGTACATGTAGGAAAATACCTACAACCTACAGCCTACAGTAAAAAATAAATAATCTTGGGATTCTTCTTCTCTCCATTTCTCTTCTTTGACTTGCATAACCGAACAGACTGTCAATATTTCTTTCTTTCTTTCTTTCCTCTCCTTCTATTTATTTCCCTCCTACTCGGAGCTTCCATTTCTCCTTCCGCTTCCTCTTTCTCCTACTCCTCCTCCACTACTTTTCCTCTTCCTTCTTTCTGATAAAAATGACACAGATACATCGAAGCATGTAGATTCGAGAGTGTAGAGTGGAGAATGGAGATAGAGGCGACACCAGACTTTTCTATTTTTTCTATCCTGACTACTTGCAACTTGGAACTCGGAACTCCAAACTTGGATGATAACACAAAAATACACATACGTATCCACAATTTTCATGTTTGTAAACAACAAGAACAGCAGTTTCTACCCAACATTCAACATCTAGAATCCAGCATCGAGAAACTAGAAACTAGAATCTAGAACGACGTGCTCGATACAAATTCAAAGTTTGCAAAAAAAACTCTGGGAAACTAGAGAAAGATCACGTGAGTTGACATGAAAAATATTCATGTACATTTCTACGCATCCAACAAAAAAAATCCAAATCCAAATCTCTCTCTGTTGTTCAGCACCGTTGTCTTCCTATCCTATTGACATTTACACATGGACATTGTTAATAGTTATGCCATTCCGTTTCATAAAACGCAAAGTGTTGTACTGCTGCAGAATAGAAAGAATAGGAATAGGAATGAAAAACTGTGGATAGAGTTGAGCCGAGTTGGAAATGTACAATCTACAATCTGCAATACAATCTACATACATAATACAAAATACAGAAGGAGACAAACAAACAAAAGTATAAATATAACAGAATGTAAATGTGATCTACATTCCAGATTCCAGATTCCAAATTCTGCATGTACAAGAAAAATAAAAATAAAAAGAAGAGATTTGACAACGTTTATATTTTATCATAGTACACTCAAGAGTATTTTTCGCCTGTGTCATCATACCAGAGCATACCAAAGAAAGAAGGAAAGAAAGATGAAGAGGTAGAGTATAAGAAAAAGACAGAACGGGGAAATATTTCTTGTTGTTGGAAATATTTTGAAGCGTCAGCAAAGAACAGGGAACAGAATAGAACGGAATGGAATAAAACACACAGAGATCTTGGAAGAGAGGAGGACAAGGAAAGAGAGTGACATATTTCTTTATGTGTGTTGACACATTTTCTTGGATGGAATGGAATGGAATTGCATGGGATATCGCAATCACATTCCAACTGATGGAACAAAGGGCAACATTTCATTTCATTCCAGGTTTACATAAAAATAAATATCTTCTTGTGCGTAGGATGTAGGATGTACAATAAAGGATAAAAGATAAAGAATAAAAGATAAAGGACGTATAATATAATATTATGTATTATGTATTATGCAAAACTCCCTGTTTAACAGAGACATTCATATCATTAATATTATTGTTTTTCCCCTTTCTTTTTCAAAGTAAAATCCTAATACAAAATAATACACATGTACAATGGGCATTAATAAAATTCTGCATACTTGTACCTTGTACCATTGTACTATGTACGTTGACCACCTCATTTATTTGTTTCATCCATCTATATTCAATTTTATCTGCTGAACATGAACAATGAACATGAACATAAACATCAAAGGGATGAAATTCAATATTTCTGTACTTCAATATTCAATATGCAGTGATTTGAAAAAGTGATCCCTGTGACCTCATGGACATTTTTTTTGTTTATTGGAATGTTTTCATGCATATTCCTAATTCCTAGACATGTCAAAGAAATTACTACATTTTTCATTTTTGTTTTCCATGCTAAAAATAAAAGCATTATATAAAGTCCTCCATCTTCATTCTTGATTCTCCATTCATCTTAAAAATTCCTGCTTCCAATTCCTATTTCAATTCTCTTTTACTGGGACATGAGACTACCTCTGATCCAATAATGTGATGTAACTTGATGCTCCGCTCTTCCTTTTTCAGTACTACTTATGCTTTTGTTTTACGGAATGCTTTTACTCTTCTTATTTTACCGTTTTTATCAAAACAAAATCAGGTCAGTGTACAAGCTTTTTTGTTTTTCATCTACTTACATTTTAGTAAAATTCATAGATCTGATATGCATTTTATCAGAGAAACGTGGAGCGTGTATTTTGTAACGATTTTAGAACTGGAAAAAAATTATTTGTTCATTGAATGATGGATACTTTTGACGTTTGACTGTACAAAATGTTGCCTCTACTTGGAAATTTCGTAAGACATTCCTTTGCTAGTGTAACGGTCAAAAAAGGAATTAAAAATTCCTGGAATTCTCCAGAGTCCAGAGTTTATTTGCAAATGGGTAGCAAGTTTTGTTCATTGTTCAGTATTCAGTCTTCAGTATTTTTAGTCTATTTTTCCCAAGTTAAAAGAGCATTTACGAAATTATCTGCTTATGTGAGGAGAGAGATGAGAAAAATAAAAATTATATAATAGCTGTATGGACCGGGCCGATTCAGTTCTCATGGACATTGAATGCACTGAATGGAATTTTCTATTTGTAGTTTGTAGATATTTCCATTGAACAGCTGCGTTCGGCTTTAATTTTCATTAACCTTCCGTGTATAGACGATAGACGTGGACATGCAAAGAACTAGACAGAGAGAGAGAGAGAGAGTTGCTGAAAGAGCACTGAGGGCAGAGGAAGTTGAAGCTGAATTTGAAGTTGAAGTTAGCAGTGTTTGAAGGAACTGCTCTGCTCGTTCGATGGGCAACGAGCCACCGAGATTTAATTTGAATTGATGACAGAGGGGTATTTTACTATTCGAAAAGCGTGAATGGCGTTCAAAACCTGGTCATTAATTCTAACCACTTAAGAATTTTATTCAATTCTCTCCCGATTGGAACTAGAATGAGGTGGTTCAACGTTCAGCTCGGCCGTTGAAAGTATGTATGTGTAATATGCAGGAAGGAGGAAAGTTTAGCCTTTCACAGTGACAATAGGAGGAATCGGAATAGCCACAGATGTACAGATGTACTTTTGAGGCTATTGTATTCAATTCTAGTTTCTAGTGCATATTGCAGGGCGCTGAAATGTGAATCTGAATGTGAATTCAGTTGTAACTGAAATGGAAATGGAAAAGATATAACCATTTATTTGTCCAGTATCAAAACGGATGGACTAGTGAAAATAGTGAAAATAGCGGCTGTCTGGACCCGGTGCGGATTCGGATGCACACAAATAATGGAAACTTTGATGACCATTTACCATTAACCCTTAGGAAAAGTACTTTACACATGCATGTATTTATTTGTATGAGGTTTACTGTGAACTATGGATCCAAACTTTTGTACTGTTATCATCAAAACCATTTTAATTTCCCTAGTTTTGGTCAGTCTAATTATGATGTGATGTTGCACTTTTACTTACTTTTTAACTTTACCCTTTAAGTAACAACTTTTTACACCCATTTCCTTACACTCTCTAAATTTCCCCTGTTAGGTTTATAAGCACTTACAACCCGTTTTATGAATTAGTTATGTTAGTACAAAGTGGAAAGTAAAAAATATTTAGAAAGTGGCAGCTTCAACTTGGCCAAGTTGAACTTATCATGAAAGATATTTTTTTATAATATCAACGATTTTGAAAACAAAATTTATATCTTTTTTTAAATGGTCCTAACAGTTTTTGTTTCTTCAGTAGTACAAAAAAATTATATGCAGGCTTATGCAAAAAGAGCGGAAAGAAGTTATAAGTTACCTGTTTTTCAAGCCAGTTCAGTATCCAAAGTCTCTATTTTGAAGGATGCAAATGCAAGACACTTGAGCACAAAAGATTGATGAAGTTTCCCACTGCTATTTTTGTCACTAAACTTTGTTATTTGTAGACGAGAATTGATGGTTTTTGATGGTAGTATTTATAATTAATAATTCTTATTGTGTTTTTGACGAAATAGTATTTGAAATAATTTCAAGTTTTAAACAATTTAGTGCAAGAAATGTAGTAGTCACCCACTTGTTTCACTTTTACTACCAACTACCAATTATTCGTATCTTATAGTGTTTGGAGTTTAGTTTAGTCTAGTTTATTCCAGGAAGGATTTAGCATTTACCTTGAAATAATAATTGAAAAGAGAAAGTTTGAAAGGTACACTAGAGTTTTTGTGAATGTAGATTTGGACTGTTGACGAGGACGAGGACGAGACTGAGTTTCGACGCTCGACAAGTTAGATTATCTAAGTCTGGAGATTCTGTACAGAGAACTTTACAATCCTCATACTTTTCTTGAGATTTTCTTTGTCTTGAATTCTGGATTCAGTTTTGGTTTTGGTTTCAGGTTTCACATTCAGCTTTTTGGCTCAAGGAAAACTTTAGTCGTCCCTGCATTTACATGTACAATGTACAGACTCATACTCATTGTTTCTACTTTCTACTTTCTCCTTGTACCAACCGCAAGGAAATAACTTTTAAAAACCTCAACACACACACTCACACACTTTCAGTCTCTTTACTTAACTTTATTTCACTATCTCAATTTCTGTTCCTCCTGAAACTGTCGACTAGTGGAGAAAAAGGACAAAGTCAAAGTCACACTCAGCTATGCGATATTCCATGTATTTGTACACATTTGAAATCGCAGTGGGACTGTTTCAGTTTCAGTTTTCCTGTTACGCTAGTAACTGTAGTCGATAATCCCGGTAGATTTTTTGTATTTTTTGTATATTTTGGTTTGTTTGTTTTTTTATACTTTTTTTATATTGTAGTTTTTACAAGTAGAATAATTTTGTTTTAATATGTTTTAATGTTTTAATATAGCTTTTACTTTGTTTAATACCCTTAGTACCCGTTTTTTCTATGAAAAACACGGAAAAGTTTTTTATTTTAATTATACTGTTAATTATGCTCAGGTTTAGTTACTTTTAACTTTGGAAAATTTTTCTAGATGAATTTAATTTAATTATTGTAAATTGTAAATTTTTCAAGCACTTGAAAACCAGTCACTTTTTTGCTTTTGTATTAACTTTCACTTTTTTCTAAAACTGATTTCACCAAAGTCTAAATAAATATTACGGAAAAATTCTTACAAGTATCTTAACAAAGCTTGACAACTTTTGACTTTTGACTTGATTTGAGTTGAACTTGAATCCAAAGTGTAAAAAGTAGGAGATACTTTAGAAAATTTAATGAGAATGTGTTAAGCTGGACAATTTTTCTCACTTGAAATGTCAATTTCAAAGGAAGAAAAGCCAAATACTTGTGTAACTTTTTAACTGGGACACAGACAAATTTGGGTGGACATGCAGTCACCTTTTGTCAAATTCAATTTGGACAGCTGCTCTTCTTCTTTAAAAAGAATGAGGAAATTACAAGTATTTTTTCCTCTATTATAGATATAGATTTTCTCTGTCTCTTTCAATTTTCAATGTTTTCTTCACTTTATCTCCTCCGTTGTTTCTTTTTCTTGTATAATCTTCTTTTTCTATTTTTTTTTAAAAGTTGGACAGGAATAAAACTGGAGCACTTGTAACTCGTAACTCGTAAAATTCGTTAAAATACTAAGTTAAACTTTGAACAAATCCACTATGGATGAAAAGTCCCCGACGGATGTGCAAGTGCAAAAAAAGAGGAGCAATTCATCCTCCTTCAAAGCTTAAAAACCAACTCTGGATTCAAAGAGTGAAAGTCTACAATCCAGAACTCTACAACTCCAAAACTCGAGAACTCGACAACTCGAGAACTGGCACCGTGAAAAAAGTTGAGAGCGCAGAGGAGCTAACAAGCAAGTACTCCCGAACGGAAAGCAGAGTCAGAGTGAACTGAATTGGTGCTGAGCTGCTGCTGATGCTGAAGTTGCGCTCGTTCATAGAATCCAAGAAGAAAGCCGGTACAGGACGCACTACTCAAGTCTACACACGGCTTCAACTTTGCTTTGCTTTGGCTTGGGCTTCAACTTCCACTTTGACTCAATTCAACTAAACTGAAGAAGCCTGTACACTGTACACTGTACAACTGTACAACTTGGGATTGGAATTGGAATTGGACTTGGATGCTGAATGTTGAATGTGAGAAAAGAAGAAAAGCAGGAGCAACGGCAGTAGTATTTGTAGTTGTATTCGCATTCACATTCGCATTCCTAGTACAGGAAAAGGAAACCGAATCCAACTCCAATTCAAACTCCAACTCTTAGTGAAAGGAGAGAAAGCAGAGAAAAGTCTTGGTTCCTTTTCGTCTTTTCCTTCTTTTCTTGCTCAGTTCTTCTCAGCTCTACTTCTTCTGCTTCTTCATCGTCTTGGTCTTTCTCTTCTTTTTCGCTTTCTCTTTTCGTCGTCGCCGTTTGCAGTTTTGAGAACTGAAAAAGTGTCGGACGGCTTGCTGTTGAAATCGATCGGAGATTCTAAAGGGTTCCACTGTATACTGTACTCTTATCTACTCTACACTTCTCTCTTTTCCTCTACTCTGATGTGCTGTGCTGTGCGGTGCCGTACATATCCAAGTTCTTTCCTCTTTCCTCTGTTCATATGGCTCAAACATGCGCAATCTACTCCAAGTTGCGACTACACTCTACGCTCTACACTGTACACTTGAAAAATCCCATGTCCCCTGTTCACTGTTCACTCACACTCACATTTACACACTTACACACATGAACTCTGCTATAAAGATAACAAACCGCTTTCTCTTTCTTTCATTCCTCTTCGTCCTTTCTTTCCTTCTTTCCTTCTTTCCCTCTTCTTTCTTTCAATCTCCTTTCTCTTTCCTTTTTTCTTCTGGTGGGTCCTCTCAACATTACCATTAGACTGACTTTGCCATATGTACTTGCATATTCATTGAGGAAAGGAGAAAAGATGTACATTCGTATTCGTATTCCTACTCGCATTTTCTCTAGATTCTAGATTCTAGACTCTAGACTCTAGATTTTAGAGTGTGCATACAAAAGCATAACTAAACATTATACAGTATACAGGCTGATGTATCTAGTATCTACATTTATAACTGACTGAGTGACTGCATAATAGATAATACTGAGTATAATATGGACAGACGACAGTCTCTGTTCTTCTTCTCTGTCTTCTCCTTCTTCGTGTACCATGTCTGATGTCTCCTCAGTTTTCTGCTGCCTCCTCTCCTCTTTTTCTGTCCACGCTTGTCACAAAGATCTATCCCATGCCAAACCAGCTTTTCATGCGTATGTACAACGTACAATGTACACTGCACACTGCACATGTATCCATCTGATCTTTCTGTCTGTATCTTTGCATGGGAGAGAAATGAGGAACAGTAACACCACGAGTTTGGCATAAATTTCTCCTTTAAAGTACAGTTCAAAGAACACACACTGTACATTGTACATGGTACATATTATGCTCTTACTCATTTCTATTACGATGTACAAAAGTCATGGGATGCGGAGAGGGGGAAATAGTGGAAATTGTAATAATTTTGTATGAAGAATCCCGACCGTGGTATTCCATGTAATGTTATGTTATGTCAAGTCATTTCATTCCCTTAGAATTTCATGAGCAATCATATGACCCATTTACGAGTTTTAGGAATATTCCATCACCACATTCCTTTTCATTTCTTGGTATTCAAAGACTCGCTCTCTCTCTCTACTCATCTTTGTACATTGTACATTTTCCCTCTTTTATGCTTACTTATTCGTCTCCTTGGTTTCTTGGATTCTCCAATTCTCAGTTTCTAGGCTTCTTGGTTTCTAGGCTTCTAGACTTCTAGGCTTTGCAATTCCATGTATGTACTCTTGATCGCTTACGTTGTTACGTTCATCTTTTGATGCTGATGCGGATGCTTTTTACTTTCATTTGATTCCATTATGATCATTAGACGTTGGACAAATTCAAATAAATTTGTCCAACGAGATTGTCCTCAACTGGAATTAGTAAGTAAAATGTAAAATGTAAAATGGGGAATCCAGAATCCAGCATCTAAAATGTACATTAAACAATGTGCATAACCCATGATATTCGTCGTACTTGAATGACGTACATCATTTTACATGGTTCATATTCCATATCTTATTGTACAATACCTAATACCTAATACCTAACCGTAGGATATGACAGAGTTTGCACAAAATTCGTGCCCTAACCTTGCTTTTTGGTCCCGGTGACTTGAGCCTCATTCAGGCATCTCGCATCTGTACATGGGAAGAAAGTGGTAATGTGAGCCAGAACTATCCACAATCCACATTTCACAAGCAGAGAAAAGAAGAAGATTTCAAGTACAGAGTACAGAGTAAAGAGTAGAAATACAGCAAACAGAACACGGAGAACGGAGAACAGAGTCCCAGATATAAATTCATATAATATTCTTCTGCTCCGTTTGAAATGAATTGGCCAGTCTTCTCTTAAATGCTCTGCTCCTTTCAGCCATAACGACGGCAGGCCGGGCTGACTCCTGACTCCAGACTCCTGACTACGATCGTTGATACTACCAAATACCAAATATCTGTACTTTCACTTCTCGTCTTCTCCTATTCCTCGTAGTCATCCTAGAATAGAAGTGAATAGTGAATAGTAAATAGTAAATAGACAGTAGAGTAAAGGCCAACAAACTAAGCATATTCTCACTCTTATCCATAAATATCCACATTCACATCTCCATCTCCATGTGCATTTCAAATGGAGATACTACACATTACACATACTACATACGCGTGTACAGATGCATGCTGCATATGCAGAGAGGAAATGAAGAGAGATACTATGCACGATGCACTATACAGTAGAGAAAATATAAAATATATAAAGCAAATAAATGCCCACCCGCATAACTTTTCATCCGAAACTGTTGACTCTCTACTATCTACTATCTACTTTCTACTTTCAACTGCCCCGTAATTTTATATTATGGGAATATCTATCTACTCCTTTTTACTCATATTCATACTCATACTCGTACATTCGTACAAGCTTGTACATGGTACATTGTACATTGTACATATTTATGGCATAAAACACTTGATACTTCTTGCTCCGTAGTATGGAGGAAGAGGCACAATCCTTTGCTTTATTCACTTTCTCCATTCTTCATCTTCTCTTGCAAGTATTTGTATTGTAGTTGCTCTCCATTCCACATTCTCCTGCTTTCACTAGTACTCACTACTTATGTACACCATCCTATTTAGGTCTCGTTGTTCTTATGTAGTCATAATAATAGCAATAATAGTAATGGTTTATTCTGGGCATTTACTCTCTTCCAAACTCTGTAAGTGTACAATGTACAATGCACAACATACAATACACAATGTATTCATAGTCCAAAGTATACGCTCATGAGTAATGGCCAGTTCATGTACGTTGGCTGGAGAGTGGAGTGAAAGCATTTTGGATTTTGGATTTTGGAGCTTCTCGACTCCTCTTACAGTTTTAGTTGAGCTTGATAAATTCAAATTTTTAGGATTTTATTCTATTTGTGCAACAAGGAAAAAAGAAGGAAGAAATGAAAAAAAGGACTCTACTTGAATTTTCAGTTAGTTCCTATACTGTAAATGCTTTTGGCTTAGCCTTGCATTTTGTATAATGTTATTTTATCCTGTGAAGGGAGGAGAGGGGAGGGTGGTGGAAACGTTTAAAGCTTGGAAGAAACAGGATGGAGGAAATAGAATGGAGCATAGAGAATGAAGGACGGAAGGAATGCATGTTTTTTTATGTGCACTTGGATTTGGATTTTGGATTTGGTTTTGAATTTGCGACTCGGATTTGGATTTGGATTTGGATGAAGGTTGAATGGAGAAATGTTGAAATTTCAAGGCTGTCAACAGGAGATAAACAAAATTCATAGAATTGATCCATTTACAACGTACAAGGTACATCAAGCAAGTAAGTGCAAAGGTTCCCATGTACACATATCTAAAATAATGCAGGCGAAAAACATGAGTCGTGCACATATTATTATTATATGAACAGCATTTTACAAATTGTTCCATTTTGTACAATGCACATAGGTACACATCTACAATCTACAAATAAGAGTAAGGAGCTCTGAGATCTAAGCTCTCAGAGTTGTGAGTAGTTTATAGGGACAGAAATAAAAAGTTTTTGAGGATTTGAATTTAGTGTTTGTAGTTAAAAGTGGAGGTGGATGAAGAAAGAAGAAAGAAGAAAAGTGAGAGTGCGTATGGATTTGGTGATTGTGCCTTGTGCCTTGTGCCTCATTGTGATTGGGATGTGAGTGTAACGTATTAAGTTTAAAGTGAGGAGTGTGAAGTGTCAAGTGTCTAGTGTCAAGTTTTGAGTGTAGCTGGAACCTGGAACTGGAAGAAAGTAGTGAGAGCATCTGAATAAATGTTGTGACAAGAGGGGGATAAAATGGTGAGTTGAGAGTTGATCGCACTTTCTTCTTCTCCTTCTTTCCTAACCCCACAGTGACAAAAGGAACCAAAATGACACTGACAATGACGATGACGATGACAATGACAATGGTATGTAATAGTAAAAGTAAAAGTAAAAGCCAAAGTAAAAACCAAAGCCGAAGCAATAGAAATGGGAATGTCAATGGCAATGACAACGACAATGACAAGCAACAACCGACATCCCACACACAAACACGCGTACATCCACATCCAATTGTATGTACGTATGGGCACTTAGTCAACACGTACGTATTTAGTATGTATCCGAAATCCAAAATCCAAAGGATAGAAGAAGCAACTGGCAACTCGTGTGTGTGTGTGTGTGTACTTTGGTGAGGGGCCGACGCTAAGGTGATTATGAACACGTTATACTTTTATTATTCGGGAATGGGCTGTTTGCTTACATAGTGGAAATTTGAGGAAAGAAATTTCCACTTATTCCTCTTCTTACACAATATTTCCTCTTTCCTCCTCCTCTCTCTTGATCTTTTTAATACTTTCTTCTTTTCCTCTCTTGCGCATCTTTCTCTCTCATTTTGTCCATGTTTCTCCAACAAAAACATTTCACACATTGCAGATTCCAAGCCAAACCAAGCCAAGCAAATCCAAACCATACGAAGCCACATTATTCCGAATGCTAATGCTATTCCTAATGCATAATGTGTACTGTGTAATGTGTAATGTCTAATGTCGAATATCTAATGTCTGGGGTGTAAATACAAAGACCAAATCGGCCCATGAACGAGAATGAGGATGCGGATGAACAATGAACAATAGGGCAAATCCCTTTGCGTGTTCTTTTTCCTTCAGTCTACTACTGTTTAGTTTCTAGTATCTAGTACCTAGAATCTAGTGTTAGGGCAACATGTCTAAGGATTTTACAGAAATTCACTTCTGTTTGAGCTTTTTTCCTCCACATCTCCTCCTTTTTGCTACTATTGTCTTTGTCATACTTTTGTCTTATAGTTTAACTGTAGCATTAGTATTTGTGTATGCGTGTGTAATTTGTGTGTAGCAAGAATTGGCAGTAGAATGAGACTTACACTAGTCATAAAAGAAGAAGGAAAGTAAGTAGAAAGTCTAAAGCGGAATACCTTTGGAATGTGAATGTGAAGAGGAAATCCTCCATGAATTTTAATTGTGGAATTTTAGAATTTCTACACTATTTTCCTACATTTTTCCATTCTCCATTTCTTTATTTCCGTTTCAAGTTTGCAGGTTTATTTGATGGAGTTTGGTGGATCCAGTTTCATACACAAATCGCAAATCGTGAACATAAAGGTCGTAGTATTGTAATTTTACAGATAATATAATGTGCTATTTGCTTAGAATGTATCTCGAACCTAGCTCTACATGTAACCTTTTACATTTTTTGAACACAAAAAGGTGATAATCAATATAATAGGTCAAAATCCAAAATCCAAAGTCCAAAATCAAAGTAATGGTACTATAAATACTTTGTTATGAAACATAATATAATAAAAAAGTTTCTAACGTTCCAGTTTGACTTTTTGTTACATTTTTAAAGGGGCAAATCAGAAACAAACAACTGTTTTATCCATCATTGATTAATCCGACAAATGTAGAAGTGGAAGTAGAAGTAGAAGCAGAACTGGAACTAGATTCGTGGTCAGAAAGTGGGCCAGTAGTTGGGTGAATTCACATGTGTTAACTTTAATTAATTTAAATAGACAGGCAGACACCGTACTGTCTGTATTAGAGAGAGGTAGAGAGATAGAGAAGAGGCAGACAAAGTACAAAGTATGGATCTGGATACATTCTATATTTTACCTACACTCGCCTACACAGCACAGAGTATACAATATACAGTATACAGCCTTTAGACATGTACCATGTTCAACTCTCAATGTTCAGGTTCTGATCGTAACTGACTGTAATTGGAAACAAAAGTAACACCTTGTTGAAAGCAGCAGCTGCCAATTCTTGTTGTTGTTGCTGCTGCTACTGCTGTTATGTTGAGATACAGAATACAGAACACAGAATACAGAATTTCCTGATGCAGATACTAAATATTGTACAACGGAAACCGAAACAAAGTTCAACGTTCCACTTTACAAATACCAAAATACAAAATACAAAATATGCAACAGTACATGCAAATTTTACAAGGATAAATATGACGTTAAACTGTCAGTCACATAAAGTCAGTGAAGGAAATTTCCAAATTGTTTCAAATTTTCTTCAACCCTGGCAAAGTTCATTGATGGACAGATTTAAATCTGCACAACTAAAACTGAGTGAAAGCAAAACATGTCAAAAACAAACATTTGTACCCAATACTCACTTTTCAGGTTCTAAGGTTCTCAGGCTGTGCTAAAATTTGATGCATAAACAATAGACTGATTTGTTTAAAAAAAATGTGTAAAAAACTGGGTTTGTATAATTTGATTTAGATAGAAATGTGTGGGAGCAAAATCCCAGGAAATACTTTTCGTAAAAAAGAAGGTACTTATTTGGCAAAAATTCTCATCCTTTGATTTTTCTACTCGTGAAACATGAAACCTGAATGAAATTATAAAGCAAACCATCTTGAATTCGTGGAAAGTAAATTAATCTCACATCTATATTTTTTTATATGAAATCAAAATACAAGGTACAAAACAAAAAACTCAAGGTAATGACGTAAGACGTTAGATGTTGGACGTAGGACGTCACAAGTATGAATAGGAAATGTCTGCCCAAGGCAATTGTCTAGCCCTTTACAAATTGTTCAAGACGTTTTCCTTTTTAGCACCTTGTTTCCAGTCCCGAGTCCCAAGTCTCCAAACTCAAGACTCAAGTGCTATTTCTACTGCTACTGCTGCTCCTTGTTTTCTCAGCTGAAGTTCATCTTTTGTTTGTCTTCTTCTTTCCAGAATTTCAGGCTCAGAATACATATATTGATGCATGTACAATGTACAATGTACACTGTACACGTTTAAATGGTGAAAAGTATTGCATCTCACAAAGAGTACTCTTTTTAATGTTACAATACCTATATAAATACACGTCGTTTTATCCATGGACCAGGAACTTTGTAAAAAGAAGAGTTTACAAACGATTATTAGAGAAAGCTTTCCATAAATGTGAAAAAGAGGATCACTCCAAACTCTTTACTCTAAACTCTGTAGACTGTAGACTGTACCTTCTTTTCTCTAAAAAATACAAGGACAAAGGGCCAGGAGAGAACCAAAAGGAAAAAGAAAAGGAAAAGGACGACACAATACTGCGGCATATTATAAACCCATGTCCTGAAATAATAATAGTGGTAGTGATATTAATAATAATACCAAGAATATCGTAATATCGTAATACCGTAATATCGGATGATGGTGAAAGTAACTACATTTTGTAGGTACGTGAACATGACACAGACACAGAGACAGAGAAACTTGGATGCATACACATTACACATGTACGTATGGGAATAATATGCTGTGGGAGTTTGAGGTTTGAAAAGTATATTACATGGCAAAATAACATAACATAACTAGACAGACCGTCCTCCGTCCTCCGTCCTCAAAAACTCCATACTGTTACATTATAAAACATACCAAAAAAATATGCATATTTTTCTACAGGGGAAAAAGATGTGCAGTGTAAAATCTAAAATAGAGAATGAATAAGAATATGTAAAGTGTAGAATGTGGAGTGTGGAGTTTAGAGTTTGGAGTGTACAGTCCACACAACCCATTTACTTGTGATGGTGCTCATACTTATACATAGTGATACATTGAGACAGAGAGTAAAATGTTCGGTGGGAATTTCTCTTGGGAGGCTGGAAAACTTTTGTGTCGCGTGTAAAAATTAAGACAATGAGAAAGTTGAGTTGGGATGTGATATAAATCTGCATAATAATAAAAAGACGACTCTCAAGACAGAATTAAGGGTGAGCTAAAAGAAAAGTTTTTCCTACCCATTTTCCTTACCAACGATTCACATTTACATTCAACATTCAAGTATACTCTGTACACTCTACACTCTTGAGCTGTAGAACTGTGACTGTGTATGTAATATGTAGGTATTATATATACATGGAAAATGGGTAATGTGTAATGTGTAATGGTAAGTGGAGAAAGAAAAGTCTGGACAAGATAAGGTACCCACTTTGAGCCAACAGCCAACAGCCAACATCCAACATCCAACACACAGCCTTCTCCTCTACTTTCTCCTCCACTTTTTAAACTATTCTTCCACTACTCCCCCCTTTCCTTTCCTGTCCTTTACTTTACTTTTCCTTTCCTCTTGTAAAGAATGGAGAAAAAACGATCATAGCTCAACCTCTCCACACTTTTGTCTACTTGTTCTTCTCTAACCATATTAAAAAATTGGAGTACGTACTTTATTTTACTTTTCTCCTCTCCTTTCTTCTGGTATTCTTCTTATTCTTCTTATTCTAGTTTCTAGTCTTCTAAGGCTTCTACGTCTTCTTGTTCTTGTTCTGTCTCTGAATCTCGTTTTTCTTTTTCTCTTTCTCTTTCTTCATCTTTTAGTTTTACTTTTCATAAGCCACCAGCTTCAGTTTCAACTCCAACTCCAACTCTAGTTTCAGCCCAGTGTTGCATCATTTCTTCTGTGCCTCCGTTTGCCTCATCCCTTTTGCTTTGTTTTCTTTGTTTCTGGGCTCCTCCAAAAATGTTAATCTCCGTCAAAGGGAGAAAGATGGAACATTTTTGGTGAGCAAGATCTGTCAAAGTATGAGTATCACATAATAAATCCATATTTTGTACTTCTACTAGTCTACGATACTCCATTCTCCATTCTCGAAAGATTGTACATGTTATATAGTATTTTGTATTTGTATATATTATACATCTTCCTAATCTTTATTCATCCCCAACATCCCACATCCCTTTAGATTACATTTCAAATCTCAAGTTTTCATATTCATATTCCTATTCGTATTTGTATTATTATGAAAAAGAAAAAGAGCACTCTTAAAATATTTACAGTACAGTTATTGTGGTACAGGAGGAAAATAAAAAGATACAAAGAACTATAAAGATTCTTCAAAAATTTAATAGAATACACAATACAATATGACAGAAAATAGATCGATATTTTTACTTTTTGAGGAATTTCCTCTGTGTAAAAAAATCCTTTTATGGTTCTAAAAATTTTAAATTGAATTTAAACACACTGAACAATGTACATTGTACATTGTACAGTGTATTTGTAAATGCATATATAAGAGTTAAATACAAGGACAAAAAAAGTGGAGGAGAAGAATGGAGACAAAAACGGAAGGAGGGTGAAGTGAAAATCGGATAAACTCATTTTATTTAAGGAAACTTATTAAGAAGGACGGGAGACGTGACAGAGTTTCAACCACGGATTTGTCCAAAACTTTTTGTGCAAATTTAGAGAGACTGGGGTATTAAGCGTAGATGTATCTGTGTAGTTTGTAGGAAAAATCTAATTTAATTTCCAGGGGAACTACTATTACTGTACACAGTATACAATTTCCAGTTCGGGCCATGACTAGAAAGTAGAAACTGTAGTAAGTGGAATTGGAGAGAAAAATGAAAGATAAGCAGAAAAACAGGAAAGGGAAACTGCTTTGTTTTTTATCTGTACTCTGTACTCTATACTCTACACTCATAGAATAAACTCGAGATTCTTGAGGAAAGATTCTAGCTTCTAGATTCTAGAAAGAAGCCGCTAGTTTCTAGATTCTAGATTCTGGATTCTAGTCTTAAGAGTCTCGGCTCTCTAAACTGTAAACTCTTAGCTGACTGGCTGAGTTGTAGATAAAAATTGTGTAAAAGTGAGAGGGAGCAAATAGCAAAATGGAATGGAGCGAGAGGGAAGTAGGGAAAATGATGATTATTATTTCAAAACATTAAGCAATTTCAAAATGCAAATGGATTGTGAATAAAATGAGGATGAAGAAGAGCAAGGGCAGCATTTGACTGTCAGCTAAAAAGCCCATGTAGTCCACAAAGTACAGTCTTCACTGTTCAGTGTTCAGTGTTTGGCGGGCTAGTTTGTGCAAGTACACTTCCAGAGTTCCAGAGTTGCAGAATCCTAGAATTCCATAGTTCCAGGATTTTGGAGCACACATGCTTAAACTTGTCCGCAGTGGGTCCTGGGTACTGGATAGTGGATAGAACAACAAGGATAGACAGTAGGTTAAGACCATAAACAGCAAATATCGAGAATTTACAAGATGGAAATATAGTTCAAGTCAACCCAGGATAAAACGTAGATAAAATGTATAAAGAATAAAGTATGCACAGAGAAAAAGTATTGCAAATTTACTACTATTACTACTTGTTCTATCTGCATTCTATCCTATATAATGCTTTATTTGGGGGAGTGTGTGTAGAGTTTAGAGTGAAGAGTTTAGTGTGTACGGCATATGTACGGCATGACAACACATGGATTTGGCTTTGGCTTTGAATATGAAGAAGGAGATGGCAAATACATGTAATATATCTATAGGGCGAAAAGAGGAAAGAATAAGAGACCCTTTGGCTTTTAGCCAAATTTAAGCATATTTCAACTCCAATTTATTTTTGCATTCCATTCCCATTCATTTGCCTAGACAGAACCAGAAAAAGTCAAAGAGAGAAAAAACGCACATACATGAACATGAAAAAATAGGTAGAGCCTTTTTATTCCTATTCTTATACTTGTACTTGTACTTATACTTATACTTAGTCTTAGTATTATTCTTGTTCTTGTTCGTTTTTCTCCTTGGAGAGAGAAAGTATGACACACATTTTACCCATATTTTTTATAAAGATATATTGAAAGAAAATTTTTTCTTCTCCTCCTTTTTTTCCTACTTTTTCTTGTACTATTTTTTATTCGGGGGTAAATCATATTATTATATTATATTATATCATATTATATTATACTGTATTATGTATTATGTGAATGACTAACACTTGAAAATACTTGTTTTATATCTTTAACAACTACATTGAGCATTCAATATTCAGTATTCAGTCCCATATTAATGTATACTGTATACAGACATTTTCCCCAAAAGATAAAAAAGATATTCATCTAGCTCCATCACCCACAGTCTCAATCCCCAATCCTCAAAAGACTCGTCCAAGTATTATATTATTTGTCTGTTTTTTTTCCTCGGGTATAAACTAAGTATAAAGTATAATACATTTCCCATTCCTTTACATTACATTTAGATTGGAGGGGAAACATTTCAAAGTCACTTCAAATTGTACCATTTTGAATTTGAAATTGAATTCCCATTGGAAAGGTCCCGGATGAGGAACAAAAAGTTACACATGTAAAATGTAAAGTGTGGGACTAGATCTAGCTTCTAGTTTTTGGATTCTGGATTCTAGATTCTAGATTCTGGATTGTATAGCTTCTTTATTCTACATTCTACATTCCAAGTTTTTGGAACCAGTAAACAAAACATGCGAGTTGTGGTTGGTTTTTGTTATGAAAGTCAGTTGGAAAAAAATTGGGCACGTCAAAAAGGATAAAAAAAATGAAAGGATGACAAGAGTTAGTTTAGTTTATTCGTGGCAGCCAACGCACATTTTTACAAGCCAACATATCTAAATCTACATGACTTTTTTTCTCTTTTTCTTTCTCTTCCTCGCACTCGCTCTACTTCTTTATTTTTTTCCTTCTTGTGTATTTCCCCATCGCCCAGACTTTCTCTCGCACGCCTCCCACGTCGGGACTTGGGACGAGACTAAAACTAAAGGAAGAAGACATGAGAAAGAGAAAGAAAGAGAAAGAGAAGACAACCAGGACCAGGACGAAAAGGAAAAGGAAGGCGAAGACGAGGGCAACACAGATGTTTCAGACACTTACAAGTCCCAGAGTCACGTATGAATTTTGCGTCCAATTAAAATGTGACCCTGAGCTTAGCTCAAAGCTCAAAAGCGCTTTTCTTGTCACAAAATGTCCAAATGGATTCCCTTTACTTTCTGTACTTTCTTTATTACTTTTCAAAATGTAAAGGAAGTTTTTTACTTTTTTTACATGTTTTATGTCATGTTCATTTTTTCCCCAAATCCATGTTTTCTTCATTTATTCTGTCACTGTGAACAATTGCTCTAGTGTATACCCTTGTGTACTGTGTACGATTTACTATGTACAGAGTACAAATAAAATGGATGCCTTTTCCTCCCAGAATATTTACACATACAATGTAAAAATGTACAGTCGTAGACTTGATTTCGGATTTGGATTTGGATCTCGATGTGGTTTTGGTTTTGAAAATTCCTGCACGTAGCAAAGTTTCACATTTAACTAATTTATCATGCAGAGCTCTATTAAAAATAAAAGGAAAAAGATACGCACACTTTTTGCCTCGAGCCAAGTCAAGTCAAGAATGGAGATTTTTCATACTAAAATATGTAGAACTTGAGGTTTGAATTTAGAGTGAAAGCATAAAAAAACCATTTTTTCAAAACTATCCAAATGAATGCTAATCATGCTAATCTGGAGGCGTTGATATTGTTTAGATTTTACACCACGTCTTGATGATTTATAATTAATTATTAATAATTTAGTACTCTGAGGAACATAATAACATAATATTTGTTCAGCTGGGAATTTTGACGATGATATTTTCATAGATTTCTATAGTCTGTTTTGAGAAGACTGCAGTTTTACTTTTGTGTATCTTGTGTCTTGTGGCGTAGTGCACTAAGTATGACTTATTCAATGAGATAAAATAAAAAAGAACAGAAATGCAAAGACCATGAAGAACAAAGCACCTCTCTCAAATCTCAAGTCTCAAAAATGTATAAAAGTCTCCTAAAAACCTGGTAAAATGTTTCCTGTGGAAAAACTTGTTTTAAATTTAAAGACTCCAGACTCAAAACTGAAAGTCTTCTAACTCCATTTCTTTCCTGTGCTCAACCTCAGAAAAACTTTGAGATTTACAAAAAGATACATTTTCATGTAAGTCAAAGTATTTGATCTTTTTCTAGACCTGGATTTTGGAGTTTGGAGTTGACTTTGACTTTGACTTTGACTTGAGCTTTGGTTTTTGGTTTTTTTGGTCTTTGGTTTTGTTCATGCAACGTCATCCGTGTGTTGTTCTTTGCAGTCTGCAGTTTACTTACTCGCTGAATTGGGAACGTCGGTGCAATGTCAAAGCTGATGTGTACAATTTTAGTACTTTTAACGTTCATTTTCCTTCTTTTACTCTGTCAATGTTCATTCTCTTTCTTCAAATTTCATATATTACTCATGTTCTTCTTCTTAGTATAATGATGATTATTATTATTGTTATAGGCCTATTAAAGCTTTATCATCCTCTCCTGTTCACTGTTTAAGACGATAAGAAAGGAGAATCGAGAAGAACGAGGGTAGGAATTTCTCCTTAACTCCTTAACTTTCTTCCGACTTATTACATTGTAATTCCTCCTGCCCATTGTCCATTTACATACTTTGACCAATGTAAATACTAAAAATATCACATCGTTTCTTGTCTGAGTAGTGCTAGTGAGTAGTAATGGTGAATAGGCTTCCTTCTTCCTTAGAATGGTGCCATATTTCTCTTATTAAATCGGAGTATGAAAATTGAAGATTGAACATTGAACATTGGACGTATTATGAAGATGTAGGTTAAAGGCTAAGTAATATTCAGATTTCAGATCCGATCTGATTCCATATTCCATGTTCTATAGTCCATTCCTTTCAGGATCAAAATGATGCAAAAACTGTAATAAAGGAATGAAAAGGTGAAAGGGATCTTTAGATAAAAAACACAAGAGCAATATTATGTGAATACATACATATTACATATCTACTGGAAAAGTGAGTAAGAAAAAGAGCAAGAACAAGAATAGAAGATCAAAGATATTGGAAAAATAAAGTATAGAGAGGGAAAGAGGGAAAAGTGAGTCGGCTGATGTTTGGATCGCTATAAGCACTTTGCACGTCTCAACCATTCATGGGTGGGTACTGGGTAAGTATGAGGGGTCAAAGGAAGAGAGAATGAGGTACAAAGAGAGCCACACATGTTCTGGACAGAGTGACTTTTCTTTTCTCTCTCTTTTTCTACCTCTTGGAGGAGCAGGCAGGAGTTACAGTTTCAGTTCCAGTTACAGTTGCCAGATGTAAAAGAATGGAGGTATGGAAGTATGGAAAGAATCTCTCTCTTTCTTTTCTGTCTCTCCTCTTTCATGTATGTACTTGTGTGTATTTCTCTCCTCCAATCCGGCGTCTGATTTCAGTCTATGAGAATGAGAAGATGCTGAAGCGAAGAGAAAGGTAGAAGAGATGAAAAATCTATGTATGTATTTTGATATAATATTCCCATGTACAATTTACTCTTGTAGTAATAATAATACGCTTGCACCCAGGACGGAAACAAGTCTCTACACTCTGTAGTCTGCAGTCAGTCTGTAGCTATAAATTGTAAAAAAGCCATACAATGTTTCAAACGGCTGGTCTATCGGCTCTGTGTCTTTAACTGCCCGGCATCGGCAATACAATATGACCCATTGGTTCCTCCGCGTGCACACACATGTATGTTTTATCCTTCCTCTTTTTCATTCTTCCATTCTTTGAGTCTCTTAGTCATATCGGTGCTCTACAATATCGTATAAAAGAGAGAGACGGCAAAAGAGGTGCGGGAATATAAGTAATGGGAATGTTAAAGTCTGGATGGTGAACAGAACAGAGAGGAGAGTAAAGAGCATGGGATATTTTACGGCGCTAGTCAAAAGTCCACTCCGTCCTCCGTTTTCCGTTCTCCGTTCTCCGATCCACAGTAAATGGATAGATATGTACCTCCGCCCTCTTTTACACACTTGACGAGCCCCGCACACCTACCACCGACATTATGTATGTATTACCCTTGCCCTCGTACAATACTTGACCGACGCTCTTATAAATAAGTGTGGACAGTAGACAGTTGGAAAGTAGACAGGGTTCCGCATGAACACTGAAAGTTGAGAACAGCTACATACTACACTGATATTTTATACAGAGCATCCAACTCTTTTGTACACTCTTGAAAAATACACATACAACATACACTTGTATAGTAATAATATCGTAGTACGTGAGCATGGAGCATTTAAGTTGCCTAGTGTAGCCTGAAATGGGAAGACAAATTGCGGGATCGGCTTTCAACTTTTTGAACTTTCTTCTACTGTACATATTTATTTACATTATCCTTGTCTTACTCTCTTATTGTGCACAGGGAAGTAAAAAGTATACAACAACGTGCAGTAGGCAGTTTATACGGGGAAAAGGTAAAGAAAAAGAAAATCGAGCATGCCAACGCCAAGTCAAGTCAAGCCACACAATGTACAATAATAATGATAATAATAATACTAGTGATGATCATGTAATGTAAAGAGTTGAGACTGGAGAAAGAAATGATACTACAAATAAAATGATAGCCTTGGTTTGGTACTCTCTACTTTTACTTTTACTTTCGAGTTTCGAGGTGCTGTTTATATTTTATATTGTACATGTACTTGTTTCCATCATACTCTTCTCCACTGCTCTTGATCTACCACATTGACTTGCTCCTCTACATCCAAATTGCCACTTGCCATAGATTTTATTTTACACATCCTCCCCTTTACAACCATTTATCTATTTCTCATATCCCAAACTTACTTTTCTTCCATTTCTCCTTCTTTCTCCTCCTCCTCCGCATGCAAGAAGAGCTCAACAGAAGGAATAGAACTGATGTAATAACCATATGTACAATGTACAATGTACAAGTACATAAAAGCCTAGCAGAGGAAAATAAGAGAAGGAAGAAGACTTTGGTATGTCTGTCGTCACCTCGCCAGATCCCACATCTCCTCCCTTGATGATAATAAACCGTCTTGTAAAATACTCAAACCATTATTTTCATCATTTCCACACACGCACTCACTCACATTTGATATAGAATGTACAATGTACAATGTGCAGTACAAACATGCACCAAATTTTACAACTTTCATATTTCCTTTTACTTGTTCTTCAAGATCCAGATTCTCACATCTTGCATGTGTTTGTACTTTGTAGTTTGTATTGTATTTGAGCGTATAAAGTAAAAAAGTATATGCTTATAAACCGCCTCCAGGCCGAGGTCGAGTGAGCCTCTATAAATAATACTGTACACATAGGTTAAGAATCATTTATATGGTATGTATGTTACGTTTAAAAAAGAAAGCAAAAAAACCAGACAACAAACTTTACTAAATCTTTGATTTACTCCAAAAACCTTGGTTCTAGCTTTTTTCCCGTTTATCCGTTTACCGCTTCTATCCGTACTAATAAGCAAGATTCTTTTGATCTTTCTCCAGTCTCCAGGCCTCAATGGATAACCGATGCACATGTTACAGATTGAAAATAACAAGTACAAAAATTTAATAACTTGATTAACTTTTCTTGACAAGAACTTGTTCATGTATTTTTCCTTAGTTTGCATAATACAATATATTATACAGTTTTATTTGGCTCTAACCAAAGTCTAACCAAAGACCAACCAAAAAGGAGTCAGATGAAATTAAAATTCCCACCAAATTATTAATAGACCACTTATCACAGGGAAGATGCGTAACAACATATTCACATATGAAAAGATGCTCAGATGAAAAATAGTCAAAGTCGAAGTCTAAGTCTAAGTAGTTTTAATTGGGTTTCCAGATTCCAGATTCCAGATTTTTACAGAGCCAGAGCCACGAGAGTGAATAAAACTGGAGAAACTTGTGTAAAACTTTTAGAGGAATAAGCAGAATAGTTATGTGTAGAGTGTAGAGTATAGATGTATAGATGATGTGAACTATATATATTAAAGCATAAACTATAACCATGATCTACAATACACAAACCCACAAGGTACAAGTTCTACATAACCAAGGAATAAAAAGGTTGGATTTGAAGTTGAGAATTGAAGATTGAGTTTGAGTTTAAAGAAGGGTTTAAAAGTAAATTTTTGCCTAATAGATTAGCAACAACCACCAACTCCAAACTCCAAACTTCCAACTACAAAGAGTACAAAGAGAGAAAGAAATGGAAAACTTATATGAAGTATAGTGCATGGGAAAGGACAAGGACGGAGATTAAAATGTTCTGTTCTGAACCCATCAGAAGAGTCGAGACAGAGACGGAAGAAGAATGAACGACTGAATGAATGAATGACTGATTGAATGAATGAATGAAGAAATTTTTCATGCATCAAAGTGACATCAATATTAGCTATCGGGATACAGTCCGTTACAGTTTACACTTGATAGTTAAGCCAAGTAAAGGTATACGTAAGGTGACTGAGAAAGTTTTGAGGCTTGAAATGAAACCTAATTTGACGCTAAGATGATCAAATTCATGTATGTAGCATTTAATTCAGAATCTAGAATCTAGAATCTAAAACCCTTCTTCGCTAAGTTTTCAATTTTAAAAAGAAATTAAAGAAACTCATCCATCCCCTTTTCCACAAGAAATTTAAAAGTACAAAAAGGAGTTTCATCGGAAACGATTTTCACATTAAATCAGTAAAACAAATGCTGTGTTTACATTATGGTGCATGTTTACTGTTAAACCACACTCTTCATAAAAAAGGAAACCGTAATATCATTTTAGTACAGATATTATTTAGTTTTATCAATTATTATTGAAAATGTACAACATGTGCAAAGCGTTTTAATACTTAATATATTGAATATTGAATGTACAAATAACAAGTAACAAAATACACATTTAGTGTACATGACTGCGGCTGGGATTGGATTTAGAGGAAAATATACAGGAAATACAGAGAGTTGAAAGAGTTATGACGAGACTTTAATTCAATGGCGTAAATGAAAATCCAAGTTGTGAATTCAAAGAGATTGGCGGAGGGAAAAGATGGAGAGTTCAAGTTGAAGAAAACAAGCGGAGCGAGTCTGATACACCTCATAAATCATAATCAACAGCAGATACGTACACCAATCCATACTTCCATACTTTTCAGTATAAACTCTCTCCTTCTCATTTCTCATACACACCATCACCATCTACGTACAAACTACTCAATGCTCAATGCTCAATCCTCAATACATAATACACCACGACTAAGATGTCTCCTATCGCCTCCTCAACTTTCTCTCGCTGCCAACTTTCTCTTTTCTTCAACTAAAGTCCGGATGAGACGGACTGTGTAGCAGTTTGTTGTATCACAACATTATATATCATCCGTATTTGGTAAAACAACAACAACAATAACAATATCAAGCGAGTAAAAAACATCCACTACTCAATGCTCAATGCTCAATACTCAATTCTCCATTCCCCATTCTGCACCACAAAACAATCTGACAGTCTTAAATTTCCCTAAACCAACAAACAAGAGCCAAGTTTCAGTCATTCATTCATTCGTCATTCTCAATCTCTCTTTGAACTTCCTTCCTTTCTCATTGTATCATTTTCTATAGTTTTCCTCTTCCTACAATGTACAATGTACAATGTACACTTTACGCATATTGATCTTCTATATTGTTTATTGGACGCCGAACGCTGAATGTACAGTGTAAAATACTGTGCACATCAACGTATTCTGAAAGCTGGAGATGGCGGAGAAAAATGAACATAAATAAACAAATGCAACGGATAACTTTGTATTTTTAGTATTACTGTTTTCGTTTTCAATTTTCTGTTCCCCCTTCCTGTTTCCTACAAGATGTTAAATATTGAATCATTGAATTGGTGAATTGTTGAATTGGTGAATTGGTGAAAAGACTGAGGAAGGTGTGCATTTGATAACGATAAATCAAACTGAGTGAATAATGAATAAATAAATAAATAAACGATGAGAGAGAGGGAGTAAAGGAATGAATGTGAATTAAATCAATATCAGTTTACATAATATGAACTATAGGTATCGAGTACGGATGAGTTTACTTGAAGCAATGTACCATGTACATTGTACATTGTACATTTTGTATTCTAGTCAACAACTAGACAAGTAGACAAGTTGACTCACCAAGAAAATCCTAAAACCAAACCCAAAACCAAGTCATATTTCTCCATTCTCCATTCTCCATGTGAGCTGTAGGCTGTAGCTGTAGGTTTCATCTCTGGTGGAACAAACTGTTATTTATTGGGAAATTGTGTGGACGGAATAGAAGACCTTTAACTTGAGAGTAAATAGCAAGTGTAGTAAATAGTAAATCCAAGTCAAAGTCCAAGCCGAAACCAAAATGCAACAGAGCAGACCACAAATGATGACAATTAATGAAAATTTATTTGTGGCAACATCCTCAACATGACTTATTAAGCTGAGCGGCTATTAGTACTGTACTGTACAGTAATGTACTGTGCTGGAAATAGTAGTGCACAAAGTCGTCAGTTCTTATTACAATGAATTGTTTTTTTGTTCCATGTTTCTAGGGGGGATGCGAACTCTGTGTACTTTCATAAATGTAATATGTACATTGTAAATTGTACATTTTTTGATTTCTGACTATTCGGAAGAAATTGAAAAATACTTTACAATAATAGCTTCTTCAATTTCTACCTTTGTACAAAAATCTCGTTCAAAAAAAGCTGAAACAGTAAACCAAAGACTGAAAAATGCTAAAAAAAAATGTTCAAATTACTTGAAGCATTTGTCTGGTTCCAGCGTTTGTTAGAGTTTAATACCTTTTATCTTAAACAAGGAAATGAACATTTTATACTTTATACACAAAATTGCACAACCTAATTGCCAGTGCTAATGCTAATGATAAGGATAAAGATATTGATAATGTACAGTGTACAGTCAATTACAGAGGGATCGAAAATAGAAGTACTTTACATTTTACATACAGCACGATGGCGGGTGAATTACCACATTGTTGTTTCATACAAATATATTCATGGGCTGAGTCAGTTCCGCCTACTACTTTACAGATATGCACAGCTTTATATTTACATGTGATGAGTGTATTAGTTATATATGCTCTTTTAATCATGCGTGCATAATGTCATGCAAAGTGTCTAGTATATATATTAGATAATAGTGTACATAGAAAACATAGGATTTCTCAGTTTCATCTCCAGCTGTGTATGTGTAATGTATGAGGATCATAAATAATGGCTCTGAATGACGGAGAAAGGAAATGAATTGAAAGAGCGAGAGAGTTCAACTTCATGGATGAATGGAAGGATGAATGCTAGATTCTTCATGTCATTTGCAATAATTGTTTTTAGTTTATATCCGTTCGTTTGGATATGGATTTGGATTTGGATTTTAGATTTCAGCTTTGACTTTGACTTTGCCTTTGACCTGAGTTTCGAATTTGGATGACTTTGGGAGCGGAGGTTTGAATTGGTATTTATTTTTCCTGGCTATTAAATAATAACCATCAGCTAAAGGAAATGGCTGTGGTGATTTTTTGGTTTGGTTTAAAATAGCAATTAAATTAAACTCTTTTTTACCAAAACCGTATTGACATGAATAAAAAATACAAAATACAAAACACAAAACATAAAAAAATAACTAAAATCCAAAGTTTGAGAACTGAATAATTAATCTGTATTTTTGCCCTTTAGAGTAAAGATTTAAGCATAAGCATTGATTTTTGGACAGAAACATGTAACATTTTGTCCACAGTAAAGAAAAGACGGCGTGATTTTATTTAATTGCCCCAAGTCTCGAATCTTGAAACTTGAAAACAAAGTTGGACAGGAAAATATATATTTAATGTATATTTAGTGTATATTGTAGATAGTTGGGTTTACAAGAAGGCAAAGAAAAGGGTTGTGATTTTATATCCGCCTTTTTCTTTTATATAAATGTTTCCAACTCTTTTCCTGTGTGGGAAAGTGGGAAACCATCCAGAAATAGAATGAAATAAATGAATGAGTTGAAAGAAGTGGATATTTCTGCATCCAAATTAATTCCTTCCATCAAATGCTGAATCTTGAACCTTGAAAGCCTTCATTTATTTATTTAATAGGTGCTGTATTAATGTTAAAGCACAGACAGACATTCATGTATATTGCATATACTGTATATTTTGTATAGTGTACCAAGTGAACCAACGGCCTTTCTAAAACGGTGATTATAGATATATATATATACATATATACTATCTTGGATCTTGGACTTGGACTTGTATTCACTTTGCTTTCAATGCCTTAAATGTGAAGGAAGGCAAAGGAGAAAAGATGTTGGAATTGTTGATAATAACAATATAAACCTAGTAATTTTTTATCTGTCCTGGGCTCTTGACATGAAACGTTCATAGTCAAAGCCACATACCAAATTTTACTTATATTTTACATACATAAAGCTTACAAAATATGCAACTTGTATATTCTTTACGTATATTTAATGGGAGAAAGCATTTAATTAAATATATATCATCCGCATACTTACATACAAATATAGAATACGTAGAGCAAGAACTCAAATGTGATTCTCTCCTTTGCCACAGACACCCTCTTAAAAATACGAGCTCCATCTACAATTTACAATCAACAGTCTAGAGTCTAGTTCCAGATTCGAGGTTCTATATTCTATAGATCCTGGAGTCTGGAGTTTGGAGTCTGGAAGCCGAAGCTGAAGCCGAGAAAATACATTAAAGATAATTGCTCATAATAAACGAAGGCACTTGAATGCATATCCGTACATAACCTTGTGATGTGATGTAATTTTCCTTTTTGCCCCGTTTCCTCTACTTTGGCTCTTCTTCTATCTTAACTTCTTATTACTTCTCCTTCTATCGTGGTTGTAGGCAAAAAGTGTTTTATGACGGGCCGTATTTCCCCGTTTTCTCTCCTCTCATTGAGAAATTTCCCGTAAATTGGTCAAAATGAGAGATTTACAGTCAGAGGAAATGAGACTCTAGGCGTTTGCTTATGATATGATATGATATGATATAATATAATATGATGTGAAATCTTCTTTTCTTATTTTATATTTTTTTTATATTTCATACTTTGTACTTTGTACACACTTTTTTGTATTGAAATAGCACCTCTTGACTTTCACCATTCTTTTTTTTTGTTCCATTGTTTGTTTTGTTGGTCTCTCGGGTACATATAAAAAAGTGTGGATAATGGATAAGCTCCTATTTTTATTTTTTAACCCCTTGAGGTGACAACGGACAAAATAAATAAACACAACTATCAATAACATTGTGCTTGAGAGTGTGGAGTGTGGATTTAAGTGGATTTAGGATCCAAATTTGTTTTTTGGGATGTCTCAAAACTGGAAACCAAGGCAAGAAATTTGCTCACGTTTTGTATCATGTTCTATAAAATTGCGTTTCTCTTATTGTAAAATGTCTGCTCACTTTTATTTTTTAAATCATTGCAGAAAACATTAATACAAAGCAGGCTTTGGATTTCAAAGTATCATATTAATAAAAAATGTATTGTTCAAAGCGTATTTAAACGAAATCGAAATAGTTTATAGTTTATAGTAACTTTATTTTTGAATGTTTTCAGTTATGTGGTTTTTAATTTCTAATTTCAGAGAAAATGCTCTTTTTGTAATAAAAGGTGGCGGGCAATTTCTTTCCCCGGCTTTCACGTACGCTTGTGTACATTGTACATGCATCGCGAGATAATACTATAATAGAACAAAAGTAAAAGGGTGAAAAGGAGAAAGGGTTGAAGAGTTTTTTATATTTTTGATGATTTAAGGGTGTTAAGTGTTTATGTCGTGATGAGTTCATAAGTTGACTCTAATTCTCATCTAAATTATAGAAAACGCCTGGAACAGGCAAAACCCAGGATTGTTCATTGCTCTTCAAACACTCATTTCCTTCTTTCTTCTCCCAAAGGACCAGAATTCAACTTACAGATTTTCAAGGGTTTGTTCGAATATGAACTGTGAACTACAAACTAGGAACAACGAACAACGAACAAGTCAAGAGTATACATGGAGGAGTCAAACCAAACCAAATAGCAAATAGCAAATACCAAATAACAAATGATAAATAAAGGACGAAAACCATTGAGTTGACTAAAGGGAAAAAAATAAAAAAAACAAAGCCCTCATTCATCACCTCCAACCACTAGACTCTAGATACTTGATGCTCTGCTCCGCAGAGAAAAAAGCACTAATTCTTACTCTTGTGTCTGTTCTGTGCACTAATAGCCTCCTTCTCTCATCTCTCATCTCTCTTGTCTCATAGCTCCTCTTGTTCCCTTGTCCCTCGGTTCTTTTGTTTGTACATTGTTTACACATAAAGGTATTTATGTGCAGTGTGTGTGTGTGTGTGTTTGCGGGCAAATATTAGTATTATGAAAAGAGACGACAATCCAAAGTATGTATGAAATGGGATTTGCACAATTGTGGAACCACGCATTTGCATACCAAAACAAGTCTGTATTACAAAATACAAAATACATGTATGAACAAAGTACGGATACTTTGCACATTATCCAGAACATAAGAGTCAACTGGGATCCTAAACAATTTGGTTTGGTTTTTGACTCTTGCTCCAGTAAGTTGTAGTTCCAGCTCCAGTTTTAGTTCTAGATTCTAGATTCAAGATTCAAGATTCTAGACATTACATATTTTACACTCACTCCTTGACTTTTCTAGAGGAAAAAGGGAACAATGTGCGGAATAAATGCGAGTTAAGTTTAATATATGAGAGAAACCCAACAGTCTGATTATGCCGTGAATTTCTTTTCCCGTTCTTTATTCCTTTGTCCAAGCTTCAACTCTCTCAATTCAACTAAACTCGACTCGACTCAGCTCAGCTCAGCTCAACTCTCAACTTTCAACTTTCAATGTTGAATGCTCAATGAGAAATAGGAAGAGAAAGAGAAAGTAGGAATGGAGAAAAAGGAGGAAGAAAAGAAAATTCATTCATAAAGGCCAAAGCAAGATTTTTTTCCCCTTTTACTTATTTTTCCGTCTTCTTCTTCGTCTTTTCTCATTCTTTTCTTTTCTTCCATTTCTTTTTTTCATGTAGACTTGTAGACACAAAAGAGAATTAACTACTTATAAATTAGATGGAGGAAAACATGCTGTCATCCAGGCCTGCGGCATGGCCTGGCCTGGACTTTAACTTGAAAGTGGAGAAATTGGAGAGAGAAAAGGAAGAAAATTTTTCCAGCAGCAGGAAAAGTTTACTAACGTATTTGTGTCCACCAAAATATTTACGATCACACATCACATCCTCTAACACATAAATGTACTTACTCACGGCTATAGTTTTTCTTAACGTCCTTCTTCCCAGTGAAGAAAAAACAGAAAGAATTGTGTATATTATCTTAGGTACATTTTACATTGTAGATTGTACACTGTACACATCCAAAAAAAGGAGATTTGCTCCGAAAAAAAGCTTTGTCCTCCCGTCTTATATATTCAGTATTCAGTATTTGTTGTTTGTTCGCAGTATACATTTCTTCATCTGATGGAAAGTGGAGAGTGGAGAAATAAATGTACAGATAAATAAGCCAAGTAATGTCACGCTTTAAAATTTTCCCACTGGTACATTTTAAACCTTTGGTATTCTCTAGATTCTAGATTCCACATTCTGGATCTAAATACATTCTGAATTCAGTACAAAGTGAAACATTTTTCAACTCTTGTATCGTCATATCGTACGTTGTACAATATTTCTCCATGAAATAAGCATTATTATTTTGTTTATTATTATTCTTGTTGTTATGATCAAGTATTTTCAAGGTCAACTTTTCTGACTAGAAATTTTGAACATCAATACAAATTCGGCTATCATTCTTCAAAATTCTAGAAATTCTAGAAATTCTAGGAATTCTAGCATTTCAAAACTCGTGTCTTTTCCGAATTTCAACACAATAAGAAATCCCCCTACAACACAAAAAAGCCTGCTTGTGCTTAAAAATTATTTAGAATTCGAATTCGGATCATGTAAGTTTGTACAACCGACTCCTCCTGCTCTGTTTTTAATGGTTTTTGAACAAAAGAGAGAAATGGCTGTAGTTTTCAAGTATTAAAGGTAACATTGAACATTTTATAATGTAAAATGGACATTTGTACAGTTTTGCAAGAGGAACTTGAGAACATTTTTCTTTCTTCTTTTTAAAAAAAAAAGAAAGTCAACCTGGAACCTAGAACCCTGAGCCTCCAGTCTAGATTCTAGATTCTAGTTGCAATCTGGAACGTCGTTAACAGTTAGCAACTATGGCTCATCATTCTTTCTCCACAAGTGTATCTAATGTCTAATGTTCTCAAGTTTTTTACTCTCTTTCTCTTTGTATTCTCTACATTCTACACTCTACATTCTACATGAAGAAAGGCCAATACTTAGGTACGTACAATGTTGATGAATTTGAAATAAGGAGCATGTCGTCATTGTCATTGTCTGTGCCTTTCTTTTTGAAATCCTGGATGTGGATTTTATGTAGTTTAACTAAAGAGGAACGTATCGCAGTCCAAGTCCAGATCCAGATCGAGATCGAGTTCCCTTTCTGAGATAAGAGTTGGAGAAAGTAAGTAGGTAAGTATGATATTTCTACATTTTTTATGCTCCTTTATTTTTTGGACATGGTGAAAGTTTCCAGATGAAATGGGCACAACTGTGTAGCTAAAAACTTAAAAAGTCGTGTAAAATGTCCAACAAACCGACGACCGACAACCGAAACAGACCACCGGCACAAACCCACGGAATACCAAACTACAGAGACAGAGACAGAAACAGGGACGGTGAAGCACACAAGCCCGTCCAGACGGAGGAGTAAATGATGATCCATAAAAAGTTGCGACTCGCACATTTTTTGCACATATTATTCCCGTTTATTGTTTATGTGGACGAGGCGTCTCCGTCTCTGTGGTTTTTCTCGCGGGCAATTTCCTAAGGAGCTATAAAGATAAATTAATGTGTTTCTCTTCCGACCTAAACTAAGCCATTAAATCTGAAATTATACTGTACGTATATGCAAAATCCAGTTGTATCTCTTCTGTCTCTGTGTCCTCTCATCCCACAGAAATGACAATGTGGCTTCAGCTCACGATTACAAAATTACGGAATTACGGAATTACGGAATGGTGTATCTTTTATAGATATATCTATGTGTGTGTAGCCTTTGGAATTATTATGTACTTTTTCTACACTTTCCCCAACTTTTTTCACCATTCCCATTCCCATCCTCATCAACCTCGTCCGTTTCAACACTCGAAAACATCCGTACTTTCATCCACATAGGTATCAAGAATATTACATGATATTATTATGATATTTGGAGACAGTGGATAGATAATGTGCCCACACATTAGTTTTATACATATATATAAACATAAAATTCATATATAGAAACGTGTGCTCAAAATACTTGTCCAATGCCCAATGCTCCGACTTTTTCTGTGTGTGTGTACTTTTGCATACAACCAGCATCTTTTCCTCGTTTTTTCCGCATGAATTCCTCATTTGGACTTTCTCTTCTCTTCTTCAAGTAATTGCTCATATCATTTCTTATGCATCTCTGTATGTCCTCCTCGCCATAGTCCTTTTGCCCTCGTTTACATTTTGCTTTTGGTTCCGGCACAAATTCTTCTTCCTTTGACTTTCTCTTCTGTCCTTTTCTTACTTTTTATACAGGGACAAACACGGTATAAAACTATACAGAAAAATATAATATATAAACTACTACTTTGCCACAAAAAAAACTAAAAAGTGTGTAAAAGTCTCATTTTAAAATCTAGAATCTGGAATCTAGAATCTGTGGAAATTTGCTTATCTCGCACTGTGCAATGGCTAAAAATAATTATTACATAAAACATGAAACACAAAAAAGAGAATTTTCTCATTTCTCCTTTGCCCATTCCATATCATTCCAATTCTAGATATAACAGCATCTTTTTCTTCCATTTCATCTAAATTTTTACAACGGTTTTTTCCCCAACTCATTGCTTTTAAACAGAACAACTAAGAACTAACCAACCAACCAGAATCCGCCTTAAAACTCCAAGCTCAGAACTCAAAATTCTTCAGGAAATGGTTATTATACATAATATACATATTACATATGTATGTGTTCCATGTACCATGTAGATGAATGAAAGTAAATAGGATGTTTAAACGGCTTGAAAATGAGATATTATTCATACACCGTAAATTGTACAGGGTACATTGTACATTGTACAACACCGGGAGTAACTAGTAACCGCCAAAGTACACGTATAATGCCTATAGTTCACAGTTTAGAGTTTAGAGTCTACAGTCTAAAATCTAAAATCTAGAAAGTGGAGAGAGAACAGTGAACAGTGTAAAACATGCAGAGTAAATACACGTACAAAGTATACGTGGATGCATTATGAAAGTGGGAAGTGGGAAGTGAAGGGAGTCAAAAAGTGGAAAGGATGGTTAATACTAATACTAATGCTAATACTAATACTTTTGGATGGAAAATTCAGGGAAACCACAATTAAGTCATGAATTATTTCACAAGTTATTAAACGACCCTGTTCATTCCTCTGCCTATACTCGAGCTCTTTGAACGCCCCGTTAAACTTTCCCGTCCTCATAGTGACGACTAAGCGTAGAACATGGAGACTATAGAAACACAGAAAAGAGAGTCGAAAATAGAGAGAGGGGAAAGAAGATGCTGCATGATGATGAAGCAAAAGTCATGCTCTACGGTTTACAGTTTTGTGTTAAGCATTATGCGTAATCGTGTACTTTATCCGAGTCATAATTGTAATAACGAGGAACGCTTAGCTGGAAAGTAGAACACACCCACAATATCCAAGTTATCATTACATTATATTTCATCGCATAAAGTATCTACAATCTACAATCTGCACATCCTCTATTATCTAGTCTGTAGTCTGTAGTCTTTGTAATACACACTGTGAACTGTGGATTATGCACATGTTGTGTCAGCATCAAATGTTCCACGTGTGTATCTACAGAGGTATCTGATCTCGGGAATAGTGAATATTTTGCTCATACCACTCCATACTCCATTCATGTGTGCCTAGTACCTAGTACCTAGTAAAAATAGTATTTGCAGGCTAGAGTAAACAAAAGTAGGTGAAAAGGACGAGGAACACTGAACATTTAAAATCCTTTTTCAACTCACCCATCACCCATACCAACAAATATGTAAAAGTTACCATGTGAAAGAAAAACATCTTTTTTATAGTCATTAAAAAATTTGTAGCAATTCCAATTTTCCCTGTAGTTTTTTACTCTCTCGTGCAAAACAAATATAGATTTTTTTACTTGTAATTTCAGGTTTTTTTCATCTCTACTTCATCTAGTTTAGTTTAGACAAAGGTTTTAAACGTTTGGGAGATAAATTTTATATTTTCACAACTACCTTTTATCACACTTGATCATGTACATTTTACATACAAAAAAGTACACGTTAGGACGGTTATGTGAAGGAATGTAGAAACAGCAACTAAACGTGAGAACTTTTTTAAAATGTGCTTGAAAGTGAGCGTGTAGTTGTTTTGTGTTGTGTGTTTGGGTCATGCTCTGTTGGTGGAACAACGCATTATGACTAAATATTCTATAAATACGCAGTGTATGCCAAATCTACCTTGTTTTCATACAGTGTACTACCGCTATTATTACTTATTACGAATGCATAAGAGAGTACAACTTTACACTTTACACTTTAGACTATACACTACTCACATGGAGTGAAGATGAAATTAGTGAGGTGTGTGGTCTGTCTGTTTGTAGTCCCCTCTATCTGTATTATGTATTTTATTCTCCACTCTCTGCTGCTATCTATGCTCTATGTTGTATGCTGTATGCGGTAAACTCTGACTTTTGCTTGTCCTCGTAAACTTGAATGAGAATGAATAATTTGTGATGTACTAAAAGGGCCGTTAAATTTGCATGGCACGCTGAGTTACCTCACAAAACATTCAAATTCCATTGCACAGCACAAAGACAGAGACAACGGTAGAGGCAGAAGCAGAAGGAGGAGAAAGTACACGGAAAATGGGGAAGCAAATGAGATGCAGCATTTCCTCGTTCTGATGTGGTGAGCTTCTGTACGAAATGTTCCAAGTATGTACCTTTCCATTTAGCTGAACATTGAACATTGAACATTGAGCACAGAAGGAATAGAGTAGATACTGAATACAGGATACAGGACAGAGAGAGCACGTGAAGCCACAAGGATGAGGATGAGGAAGCTCTTCAAATGAATATGCCTATACCTTCTAGATTCAACATTCTACATTTTACCTAAAGGACAGTAGATGGAAATTTGCACATTACACATGCCTATTACACTTGCATTACTCTCCCTTTACCTGACCTAATATGCCAACCAACCCTTTGAAACTTGAAGCTTGGATCATTGCACTATGCATTCAACTCGGGCATTAATCACGTAAGTATTTCAATCGTGAACACTGAACACTGAACGCTGAACACCAAACACTTTCACTTTACACAATATTACAAAGGTGCTTTTCCTGTTGTTTGTTTTGCATGTGAAATGAGATGAACAATGAGAATGTGAATGTGAGATGTGAGTGTGTGGTAATATTTTGGAAACCCTGGAATTCCTATCTGTCCAATTCACCTGAAAACTCGCACATCAAGTAGATCCTGCCCTTTATAAAGTTATCGTATGTAAATTGCTACACATATTCACAACACTTCCTGTTACTTTTATCTTTATGTAACGAACATTACCTTTCATCATCATGCTTGTACATTGTACATTATAAATGTTCATTTGTTACAAACTTGTAATAATATTGTGGTTTTTTGACGTTGTAGTAAACGTAATAATTCACAGGTGCTCGCTTTTATCTATGTGTGTCTCCGCTTTCATTCCCATTTACTTACAATTTGAAATAACCCTTTCACTTCCGAATTTTGTCGCATCTAAAAGCAACAACCCTTTAAAAACTGCGAACCTTTTATTTTGTATTTACCCCATCCAAACTAGAATTATTATTATTGCTGAGGAATCAAAATGAAAAAAAGTACAGGGTGTGGAAATTATTGACAGGAATAAGCAAATTCTTTTCATACTTTAGGCCGTCATTCAGTTTGTTGAGCATGAGGAATGTGAATGTAGAATATACAATGCAGAGCAAAGATACTTTGTACATGTGAGTGGGCACAGATTGTTTATTTATTATGCATTCCAATGACATGAGTAAACCTCCGCAGCATGTTGTTTTCTTCTGTCTTTCTCCGGCCCTCTTTCTCTCTCCATAATTTTGTCATTGTGTCTTGAATCGGCATTGTGTATTGGTGTGAGTGGGGAAAGTCGTGCAGATATAATCTCTCAAACTTTTTCTCCTCTTTGGTAATACTTTCTCTGCTCTTTTTTCTGTGTGACTCTACTCCACTCCATTCCACTCGTGTTATGTGATGTGATATGTGTGATGGAGTATACATTACGCCGTCCCAATACTAATAAGAAGGAGGACGGGGAGAAAAGATGAGAAGAGGTTGTGTTGTTTGATAATGCGTGAGTAACAGCATTTATTGTGTGTAGAGTGTAGAGAGTAGAGTATGTATATACAATACACGTACAAAGTACAATGTATATTATCTGTGTGGTCTGGTTCTGTTTGGGGGAAGAAAAAGGAGAATAAGCGTCAGGACTGCTGATTTAAAAGAACAAGGAAAGAAGCAGATGAAGAAGAAAAAGAGGATGATGGTTAAGAATGTCCATGAACTATACACTCTACACTCTACAAAATAAAATATCTCTTCTCCCCTTCTCCCCTTTCTTGCACAACAGGACAAGGTTGAAGAAAGTTGAAGTTGAAGAGGAGGAGAGAGATGAAGCTGGAGCTGGAGCTGCGACTCTGGTAGTTTTCTTATAATCGAAATTAAATGAACCATCACACGAGCTTAAAATTTATCAAAAGGCATCCTTCCGTAAGTAAAAGTAAAAGCTGAAGGAAAAAGTAGAGAGTCGACTTTCCCTTTTTCTACCGACTTTCTCTACTCCTCTTTTTCTTCTTCCTACTTCAATCCTATGTATAGATCTAGGATCCTAGGATCTAGATGCATATGCTTCTGTATCCATCCAAACTAAACCAAAGTATATAGATATATGTACACAAATAGCAGATAATGTTGCTTTATCACACAGAGCAAACAAACATCAGCATTATACTGGTTCTATATTCTATATCCATTATTTTCATCTTTAATACTTGTATAATATAGAAATTTTCAATGATTCAAATGTCGAATACACTGTATCGGTATCTTGCACCGTGTGTCAACCTTTAACCTATATGTACACATGTACGATGTATATACCCCTAGACCCTAGATTCTAGACTCTAGACAAAGAGAGGGCTTTACTCTCTACTTCGTTTCCATTATATATTTTTTCTTATCAATCTGATTAGACCAAGAACCAAGAACCAGGAATTTGCCTGACTTGAAACAGAGAACAGTGAACAATGAACCTGGCTATACTTACTTGTTAAAAGAAAGAAGAAATTAAAGATAGGGAACCCCAAACAAGAAGAAGAATCTTCCTAGAGGAAAAAGCTCACCTAATCATGATCATGATTTTCAACCCAACCAGACCAAACCTTTCCCTTTAATCTACCAACTTTCATTTTCCTCCAATTTTCCATGTATTCTTATCTTTTTCCCTGTTGTCAGGCCACACACACAAGTAGGTGCATGTACTAATAATACAGTATGCGGTCTGTGGTCTATGACCCTGTACGTATAGAAACACGTAGTCGTAGAGTAAGTGACCCTTTTAATTATGGTCTCAACTCTACACTCTACACTTTGTCTTTTCTCTTTTCTAATATCCACATGCTCCTTAATTCTCCATAAACTTTTTGGAAAAGAAACCACGTAAACTGCGTACTGTACATTGTACAAGGGAAAGAACAAAGCACAAGACAATACAAACAGGATGGTCACAAACTACAAACTACAAACTTTTAGTTTCTGGTCAAAGTCAATATCAAAGTCTATTTTTAGTTGTTCTATAAAGTATAAAAAGAACTCTTGTATTTTGTACAAAAGGGGAAGAAATAGTACTAGTCAAATAGGCTACTGTTTGAAAGTCTAAGTTTATTTCTTGTTACATGCATTTGTGGGGTACATGGAAAAAAGTAATATTACATCGTCTTTATCTTTGTATAAACAAACCCGGAAATGCACCAGTGTAGTTTAATCTTCTTTAATTGAATATTGATAATCTTACCCGAGCGATCAATTTAATTTCATCTATAAATAAAGATGGAGTGTGATAAGAGGCTCCAAAGTTTGTTGTTGTTTTTTCGCGGGGAACATCCTTTCCCTATTTCAAGGCTGTGGTAAGATCCTACTCTGGTTTGGCTTTTACAAGTAAACGTACTTTGATTAAAAGATTGCCCTTTGTTTAAAATATCTAGAGTCTAAAGTCTAGAATCTAGAATCTACTAGAATGTAGACTCTACACTCTACACTTTTTACGACAAATATTCAGTAGACTTTAGAATCTTTTGCGTGTTTATATATGCATACGTCAATATACTATTATTCTTTTTTTATAGAAGACACTTTGAGACAGTTTCACTTATCATTCCACTCCTCCATGAGTTTGTAAAATTTCCTTAAGTTTTAAGTGACTCCATCATGTGCGTAGTACGTAATAAGTAGTACGTAGTATGTGACATTGTAACATGTATAAAACATTAAAGACATGGAAAAAAAGTAAACAAAAAACTATCAATCTTTGTTTCCAAGAAAATGGAAAAGTTTTATAAAAAGGAAAAAAAAAGTTTCAAAATTACAAAAGACAGTTTGAGGTTTTGAGGTAGCTTGATGTTTGGATGTTTGAATGTTTAGGGTAGTTGAAGCTTGAAGCTTGAATCTGGAACCGTCTATCACTTTACGTGAAAAAATTTAGAAAATTTAAAGAAAAAAAAATAACAAATTAAATAGGAAGCCAAACTTTTCTCCTACACTTGTCAAAATATTTTGTCAAACTTGGAAACTCTGGAAAACTTTGATGTTTAGAAATACAAAGTATACAAAGTACACAAAGTACAGAGTTCAGAGTAGTTGTGATTTTTGAAGGGTTGAAGACATTAAAAGAAGCCAAGTCGTCTATAAAACTGGACATTGGATATTTAGATAATACATAGCTTAACATATAAGTAGCTTTACTATTTACTATTTACCTCTACGCAGTTTTTGTATACTCATACAGACATCTAAACGGCAGACTTTGTCCATTAGACAGTTTCCGGCTAAGACCAGAAGTGCATTGTTATTATTCATGTGCGTCCATCTCCTTCCTCTTCTTTTTATACCGACGGTGACTGTTGCAGCAAGAGCCAAAAAGCACTTCCATCTTCCATCCTCCAAGTCCTTGAATTTACTTTGAAATAGAGAAAAACCTACACATGGATTATTTATTTACTCAAATCTCAAATACAGATATATTTTTTGTACAAATATATACACATTCTTTACTAGAGAAAACCATTGATGTTGGATGCTGTAAAAGAGCAGGAAAGGAAAGTTGATGATGAGAGTGAAGAGAGAAATTCAAGAACCACCAAAAAAAAGCTCAATGCCACAGAAAATCTGAATCTGAATTCGAATCCATTGAAAAAAAAGAGCCGAGAATGGGAATACAGTCCAAGAACGCTGGTGAGTTGGATAAAAGAGATTTTTGATGTCATTTTTTTTTTCTTTTGAAATTATTTTTTTTCTCCAACCAAATTGAAAAGGAAAAAAGCGGATGTATAAAAATAAAGTGTTTTCTCCATCTCTGCTACAGTGCTGTGCTGTGCTGCATTTACATTGTACATTTACATTGTACATAAATCTGTGGATGTAGAATGTAGAGACTAGAAACTAGAGACTAGAGACGTTTGGGAGAAAATGAAAGAGATAAGGATGATAATTTCCTATAAGCTTTGCTTTTTCCGCACTCCGCTCTCGGCACCTTTGAATTCTACGATATATGTTACATGTGTACAACAACTATCAAGAATCAACCCATTCGTATTGAAACTTCTTTACTAAACTTCTTATCTCTTTTCAATTTTCACTTCCACTTGATATTGATGTTGACGTTGGAGCTACCTTTTTCTTTGCAGTGTACTCCATAAGTTCATAAGATTCCATCTACCGTGTATTTTTTGTACTCAAAGCCTTGAGGACTTTTCTCCACATTTTACCGCTTTAGAATCCTTTCTACATCCTGTACTTTTTGCAATCACAGGCAAAAGGCAAAGCGATGGTTAAATAATACAGTACAATAAAACGTCAAAACTTGACCAAATTGATGCAACTCAAAAACTATAAATGAATTACACGTTTAATTTTTTCATGTACAAAGCCTGAATTCCGGACAGATACTTTTTATATAACAAAATTGAATGAAAAGGGGGGAAATCTTTGCCATGAATACAAAAAGAATGAAGATTCAAAGAAAATTATCATTCCTTGGAAATTAAAAAAAGAAAGCATGTCCATTTACAAGTAGTGCATAGAACAACCTACGCGTGTTGAAATATAATAGCAGAAATAATTTGTAACGGAATCATCTACGCAACATCATTTATTAAAGCTTAAGGGAAAAGATATTAATTTAAAAGTACTACTAAAAACTGAAATATAGTGATTTTGTCCCATCCAAATCCAAATGAGGTAAAGAAGTAAAAGAAACCTTCATAAAAATCAATAGAAAAAATATGAATATCGAATATTCGTAGTTGTAGAATTTACAAGATTATTGAACTGTCGGTACAAAGTCTGTAAATGATGTAAGATTTTTGAGAAAGAGAGTGAGTGAAAGTGAAAGTGAATCTTGTATGAAAAAATCAATTTTACAAAACGACTGTAGTGTGAAAAGAGGACAGGGGGAAAGAAGGAAAGAGAGATAAGGAAAAGTAAGGGAGAAACCATCATTTCGTGTTCCTCGTGGAGAATGACGGTTTGATAAATGAAGTTGAATTTTATCTCGAGTTGATGGACATTCAAATCGTGGCTGGTGTACAGAAGAAGAATAGGTTGAATTCTTTTTCCTTCCCATTCCTTCAGATTTAACCTTGAGGCATTTGGTATTTTCCATGCCATGCATTCACTGCACCTTTCCGAATAGATCCGATCCAAAGAGTCCTCAGGATAGAAATGAGAAAACAATGAAAGAGTTTTAGCATGTACTGTCATAGCAAGTGCAATATTTGATAGTTGTCGAGTACACGTGCAAAGAACTTAAATATGATCGTGTCCTTGTAGATTTTGTACTTTAATCGCCCAAATAAAGAAGAACTAAATGAGTATTTACCGGGATGCAGTTTGCTTTAGCAATGTGAATCTAGAATCTAGAATAAAAACGAGAGACATAGAAATGGAAATACATGAAATACAAACGCACTACGTTAAACGTACAAGACGCATTTTTCCTTGTACTTTCAACTGTATGCGTATTTTTGTATTTTTTTAAATCTCACTTGAGATTACTTCTTCCCATCTTGAATCTCGAACGTTTCTTGAGCATTGAGCATTGAGCCTTGGGAAAACCTTCAAGTTTGAAGCACATTTGCAAAATAGGCACTCAAAATGTGTCTCACTTCATTCACACTCAGTCACAATCAGATTCACATACCACAGTGGATGAATGAAAGGAGCGGAAAGGACTGCCACAAGCTTTCTCTAATGCTTTCTCTCGCACCCTTTGAGTAACAGAGCACATTGATGTTTGAGTATTGAGCATTGAGTATTGAGTATTGAGAACGCATCCGACCAGATTCTGTCTCTTTTATTATTCCCAACACCCGGCACACGCAACGGCACCGTCTTCTGTCTACTGTACTGCATTCCTGTATCTACCGTGTACAATGTCATCTCACCAACTTTCCTCTTTTCCCCTTTCCTCTAAAATCTAGAATGTCCAGAAGAGGAAGAAAAGTTGAAGAATTCAACTCAATCTCTTGGCTCGTGTCTGACTCGTGTCTCGTGTCTCTAAAGTCCATCTTCACATTACATGCAAATCAGATTTTGCATATTTTTGGATTTTCTCTACATTTTTCCTGTCTTCCACTTTTCTAGTCTCCAACTTTCACAACTTTCCAATTTTACATTTCATATTCCACCGTTTCTTTTTCATCTCCGTAGTAGCGTTGGCGTTGGCTTTGGCATTGGGTTGATTTTGCTTTTGCTTCCTCACAGCTTTAGATTCTGTATGTATTTCACCATCAACTTTTTCAATCTCACCCCAAGAATCTGCAAACTGTAAAGTATTTTGTAAAGATATTGATGCTGATATTGATGCTGATGCTGAGTTAAAAGGGATCGTGCGTATGAAATGGGATGGAAAAAGAAATATGTGAGAAAGTAAAATGGGTTTCATACACAAAAGAGGGAAAAGAACAAGAGCAAGAAAAAGATATTCTGGTGGAATTTAACTGTTTAGCTGTTTGATGTTTGATGTTTGATAGCCATGTTCATTTTCATGTTCATGTTAATGTTAATAGAATCTGTGAACTGTGTAGATTAAAGTTTAATTATGATGATTACACTTTCTTTCTTTCTTCCTCTTTCTTTCTACAGAATATTATTGTCGTGGAAAAGGAAGGAGGAGAAAAATGGAGGAAATGGGCTTGATCCTCGAATCTTGATTCTTGATTCTTGATGGATTCGAAGACGTGACGGATTTGAGTTGTAAATGGTGAGAGCACCAGTTGGAAATTGTTTTTTAGCACTTCTGGAAACAGGAAATCGGGAAAGGGAAAACTGGAACTGGAACTGGAAAAGGTTCATGTTCCATGCTCAATGCTCAATGTTCAATGTTCATGTCTTGACATAACTTGGAATTTAAAAGCCAATTTTGGGAGTGAAGGAGAACAAGTGTATATAAGTGAGCAGGGATAATGGGAAGAGAAAGGGGCATAGGGAGTAGTGAGTGAGGAACGGGGAACAGTGTACAAGAATTGGAAAAGAGGAAACGGAAAAGCGAACAAGATTGGCGAGAGTAGCGCGGAGCCGGGCTGGAGGAGATTGATGGCGGAGAGAAAAATGTTTGTGTAATTTAATGTGAGATACATCAAGGAGCGAGTCCACTTTGTCTATTTACTGCGGCTAATGTGATTTGCTCCGTTCTTTCCTCCTTCCTCCCGTTCTTCCGTTCTTCCTTTTGATTCCTTCCGTCAGGATTTAGGATTTGGGATTCTTCCCGTTCTTGGTTCATTCCCTAGAAAATGGAGAGTAATCACAGAGTGTGCAGTTGGAATGGAATAGAAGAGATCAGCCAACATGCACAACACCCAACACCAACATCCCTAAGCAAACGTCGATCAACCCGGGAGCCCGGCATACGCACTCCAAGGTCCACATTCATTCACTAGTGTAAGAGCAAGAACTATATGTACATTGTATAAGAGCATCTTTCACTTCCCAGATCCAGATACTCGGCGTTGTAGGCGGTGGAATTCAAGTTTCAACTGTAACGATCATGTATAAAGTATAATGTACAATGTACAATCTACAGTTGTAGTACAAAGGACTTAAATATCTTTGGAGAGTAAACAACATTAGATCAACATCAGTTGGATGGGGCTGGGCTGTGCTGTCTTTTTACTTTTTACTCTTTACTCTTTTTACTCCATGGCTATATGTTTTTGGGTACTTTGTTTGTCCAAGAAGATTTTTACAGAGTCTTCCTTGTCCACCATTTCTTGTCTTTGTCTTTGTCTTTTTGTTCTTCTCTCGGCCGTTGGCTTTATTGAAACGACCCCACTTTGAAATATCCAGAAATACTTAATACGAAGGATTGAGGATGAATGGAGAAAATTTACCAGTAACCAGTTACCAGTACCAGTCGCAAATTAAGTTTCATTTCTTTTCTTGTTCCTTCTTTTGTCTGCTCTCTTCTAAATACTCAAGTATATTCACATGCGTGTTCTTCTCGTGATTAAACTCATGTCCTTCGACACAAATTGTTCCTGTTTTTCCTAATTTCTCCATACTTGTGTGAACTCATCTATCGGTGTACATGGTACGTTTTACACACTTCAAACCCTTGAAAGAAAGCCCTTTTGTCACCTAACGAGTAAAGAGCAAGAAGAAAAATCATGGATATTTTATTTGGATTTTATTTGTTTTTAGTACAGATAAATGAAGTAAACTGAAAAATCTCTGTACGTGGTAGGTGATTCCCAATTCAAAATTAAATGTTCTCCAATTCCTGCGATTAAAATAACTAATATAAGTTTTATTCAAAGTACACAGGCAAGATTCTGTTTTCTTTGTTCATTTTCTTGACTGGTAGATAAATGTTGTGCTTCAAATAAGATACTTTTTATTAAATCTTAAAGCTGATCAATGATCCATTATTTACCTTTTTAGATAAATGAGCAGTGAAATTGGAAAAAGACAACTATTTTCAACTGTCCCTCTTCAGTACTACTAAAACTAGTATTACAAATCTTTCTACATGAAAAATGCAGAGCATGTACAATGTACAATGTACAAATCAAACATTAATTCTAGTGTCCATTTAAAGAAAAGAAGCTGTTTTCAAATAATTGTCCAAAAGCTACAAATATTACAGGTAAATAATGAATCTTCTTGTTTGTACAAATTACATAAGTTCAGTGACTAGCAAAAGAACAAAAGTATTCTTCATTTCCGTCTTATTTTGAGTATAGCAAATTAAGACCAAGTCCAAATTTTTTCCAGAATCCAGAATCTAGAATCCAGAATGGATCGTTTTATAATAGATACGCCACGGTATAAATGATGGATAGATTTCTATTATTAAAAACCGAGATGAAGAATGAAGACTGACGAAGGAAGAAAGACGTTCAACTTTTCTACATATGTGTAACTTTAAGCTGAGGTTCATGTACAGTGTACATTGTACAGTGTACAGTGTACACTGTACAAATGTAAGTTGTATCTCGCCGTAAGTCGAATTCAGGCTGTACACTGTACAACGTACAAGGAAAAGGAGATGGATGGATGAAGAGAATGCAAAAAGTTGGGAGTTGGGAGAAAACAAGAGGTTAAAGGCTTTTTGGCTTGTCTGTTTTTTGGGTCTGTACATTGTGTATTGTGTATGTCTGACTGCTTTGGCCTGGTTTGTTTTGGTTGGGTTTGGTGTCTGAAACTTTCTCTGTGTATGAGGAAAGGATAAAGATTGTTGTTTAATAGATGTATGGATCTAATTTTTGTTCAAGGATTAAGTGATTTCGTTTGGACTTTTCCAGAGAATTGAGCTGCGTTGGCTGTTGGCTGTTGGCTGACTCATTCCCTCTTTCCTTCGTTCTATCTTTTCAAACCTTCTTTCGCCTTTCGTATTATTTCTTCCTTGGCTTTCTACTTTCTACATTCAACACAAAATTCATGGTTGGCCTCAAGTCTGGATTCTGGATTCTGGATTGTGAAGACTGGAGACTGGAGACTGGACTGGTCAGAAACTAAGGCAAAGATTAACTTTTATTCTTGCTTCTACTTGAGTTGAGCCAAGTCTGAAGTCTGAAGTCTAGCGTTGAGGAAAGGAACATTTTTATTTCCTTGTTTTCTTCACTACAGGTTTTATCTCACAACTCAAGACACAAGCTTTTCGTGTTCTCAAGCATTAAATTATTATGACTGTACGTAGAATTTCATATCATTTAATTATTGCCCATAATATATTATGTATTATGTACAAATAATTTCAATGAAAGAAAATTGAATTAATCCAATAGAAGGTACAAAAGACAAACAAGTCAATATTAATTATTATTTTCCTCTCATTTCCTTCTCATGGTAATCCAAACTCCCAAAATGTTCCAAATCGTCCAAATGTATATTAATAATTAAATGGATGTGTAGTTTTCCTGGGATATTTACTGAATAATACTACAAAATCTTTTTTTCATTTCATTTTCAAGATTTTGTATTTTCTACTTATATCCCTCGAGTACATATGTCATATGCTTGATATGTTGAATGTTTTGTGTGAGATAACAAAATATCAAGCATCAAGCATCAACAATCAAGAAAGATGGGTAATGAAAGATGAAAAGGAGAATTTCATAAAAAAATAAAATAGAGCCAAGAGCTATCATCGGAAAGCATTAGGAATGAAATGAAATGAAAGATTAAAAGGGTTGGATCTTGGATGCTGGATGTTGGATGTTGGATACAAAGTTATTGTTTTTGATGAAGTAGGAGAGATACTCAAGTTATCATATGAGAGCAGAAGCACCAACCAGACCAAACCAGACCAGCGTTAGTAGAGACACTGAAAGAAAGAGGTAGAGAAATCGGGATATACAATACTTTGGATGCGGATATGGATCTGAAGCTGGATCGTCTTTCGTCTTTCTCCAGATTCCAGGCTGAAGAGATATGAGGAAAAGAGTACATATTACATATGTAGAAGACGGAAGAAGGTGACGAAGGGAATTTTGACTGGAGACTGGAGGGAGGTGCACGAACGAGGGGAGGAACCGTATGAAACTTGTATACTGTATACTGTACACAAGCAATGTAAGAGAAAAGTAAGAGGAAAGTAAGAGGAAGTGGAAGTGTGGGGGGCTGAAAGGGATCAAGCATTTCCTAAGCTCCATTCCCTGTTTCTTATCACTAACGGAAAAAGAGAAAACGTCTTCTAATGCTTTCAAGACTCAAGTCTCCAGTCTCCAGTCTCAAGACCAAGATGTAATCTGCTGCAAGGCAAAATCCCTCTTACAATCAAATTACATTTTCCTCAAACCACAATGCTATTCTTTTTATACAGATATACGAGGAAACCAAAGGAAAGGAAAAGGAAAACGACGAGGATGAAGATGACGAAGACGAGGACGAAAATGAAAAGGAAAAAGAAGCAAGTTTAAGCATACAATTTGTAAGACTGAGGCAACTCGAGCTGCTCGTTGTAGAATATAGAATATAGAATGTAGAATGTACAGAGAGGAATGAAAAAGGAAGCTCTCAAGTTTCACAACTCTCAACTCCTTCAAATAACGGTAAGTAGCTTTGTCTGTATGCAAGAAATCGTCATTCATCCTCTTCCTCTTTTTCCACATTCCAGATTCCAAACTCCAAACTCCAGACTCCAGATTCCATATATTTTCCTCTTCTATCTCATTCTTTTTCTTTGTCCCTATCTCTGTTTTCAGATCCTTGGAAAACCAGTTTCATCCTCTCATTTGTACACACGCACAAAATTACTGTACATTGTACATTGTGTACATCACAATGTACGCATAAAATTAAGACATTATACAATAGAAATTACTAGTGGTAACAGAAGATTCTTCAGGAGTATGAAAAGTATAAAGAATGGAATGTAGTCAAAGAAATTAGAGTAAAGGATAGAATTCTATAGACGGGTTCGCATGACAGAAAATGAGCGATAGAAAATATCCAGGTTTTTGTGCTAAATCGTTGTAAATTATTATAAATGTCATTTTAAAACAGTTTTGTTTTTATTTGGTATTAATGAAATACGTGAAACATGTATGAATATATCATGTATATATGAAAATATTGTTTGTTTTATAAATCTTTTAATTATTTTTATTATCACTGCATGACACCGGTTACATTAAATATTATATACATACTTTTGATAGCTATATGTTTTGGACGAATTTTTAAGTGCTACATGTATTTGTAAGCTTCGATTATTATAAAAACAAGCTCTTTTGATTTACAATTTACGGTTTGTGACATAATTGATTATACCTTGTATACATTGTACATACATAATATTTGTTTAAACGTGTCTTATCATGAATGTCAACTTTAAACTGTAAACAGTACTGAATCCGATGTCCTGTACATTGTACAGGACATGATGATGATGATTATGCTCAACAGTTTTCTCCATGTAATGACAAAAAAAGGTAGTGTGATGTGCAGTTTTGAATGTTTGTTCACGATAAGATGACCATGTTAAACATAATATTTCAAAGCTTACGTTCAAAGCAGCACAATAAAAAGGAGATTAAAAGTTGTTATAATTTAAAAGGTTGGAGTGTTTACACATACAATTTATCGATTTATCCGTTTATAACATGTACAATGTACAATGTAACAGAACAAGGGAATCAATTAAGTATTAATTAACTAGAGAATCTGATACAAAGCATAAAAATTCTATTATATTGAATTTCCAAACAAGTTGATATATATGTAAAGATATGAAAGTGGTAAAACAGACTCTTTTACTGTAGTAAGTACTTAAGCAGCAGAGAGACGTAGATAAGAGGTAGTCCACTTCTTTCTTCATGTCTGTAATATATAATGTTAGTTTATACAAATATTTGAAAGTTTTTAACACGTAATTTAGATTTTGAATCATATAAAGTATAAATAACAAGAAATACTGATCATGTTTACTGACTATTGGTACATGAGAAAATCCACATAACTTTTAACTTTTGTAAAGTCAACATGGACAAATGCGGAATACATCATGATTAATCCATCTGTCTATGCAAACCAAAAAGTGTGCCGTACTTTGTACTATCAAGTCTGTATTAACAAGTAATCTTTTGAAAAATATTTACCTGAAGAGGATAAACAAAAGTCGAGGCAGATTCACTTGCAAATGAATTCTCAACCACACATGAAAATTCTCCCATGTCCGTCCACACCAAATCTCGTACTAACAAATCACCACTTGGAGAAATCTGTACCATGTATTTGTAAAATATTATGAATGATGAATTATGAAAAATGATGAATTGAATCAAACATGACAGTTCAAAATTTAAAAAAAAAACATATTAAAAAGAGTTGCACTTTTTACACACCTCAAATCGTTGACGATCGTTGGAAACAATTTGTTGCCCATGATTATCAAACCAGGAAATGTTGGGTTTCGGATGACCTCCAACTTGACACGGCAAAATAATATTACTACCCAAATTCTCCATGTGTAGAGTTTCTACTGAAGAAATGTAGGCGGAAGTTCCGGTTTTTGGGAAAAACATGGGTAGTCTGTATTCACACTCTGGTCGAACTTCATCGGATGAGTCGTTTTCTATCAATTAAAAGCTCAATATTATTTTACCGTTTTTTAAAAAGCGAAGCTGACCATTGTAATCATTATGTATGTCTGTACGTCTGTGCACACTGGGGCAATAAGAGACTAAATTTTGGTAGCGCCAGATGGTAGTGAGACTAAATATTGTCATGTCTCACATTGCCCTATTCACTTTGCGTATAAAGCATGGGGCAATGTGAGACGTGGCAGTATTTAGTCTCAGTATGTGCATAAAATATGGGGCAATGTGAGACTTGCTTTGACAAGAATTTCGAACTTCATATTCAGCTTCGCTTCCGAAGCCTAAAGCATTTATGATTTCAAGGCGTTTCAAAATCGTCACAACGTGAGGATTTTTGACTTTTTTATTATTTCTTCTACACAAAATTTTAGAGTTTTTATGATAATGTTTCATGTGTAATCGCTTTATGAATAAATTGAGTGATATTTTGTAAAAAAAGAGTATACCTTCAATCACAACTTGTGTAAAAGCCATGATTTCTTCATGACCATTCTGTGCGATGCAGGTGTATTGAGCCTCATCATCAGGAAGAATGCACTGAAGACGCAGAGTTGACTTGACTTTTGACATGGCAAAACTGGATTTTTCTCGATGATTCAAAGTATGTTCAGATTCAAGAGGAATTCCATCTTTTAGCCAGTAGATTTTTGGTATTGGGCTTCCAGCAGCTTCGCATTCCAAATTTAAATCAATATGAAGTTGAACAGACATTCGAGGGGCTGGAAATTTATCAAAATCCAGGTAACTCAACGGAGATGATTCAGATAGAAAAGCATCATAACCAGAATCCGAATCCAAATTAACATTTTGTTCTCTAGCCAAATTTTGCAGGAGTGATCTTTTCCCCTTTGAACAAGTTCCATGAAAAATGGACTGGAGCGTTAAAAAAATTGAAATTATGAGAATTAATTTCTGTCTATTTTTTGTTTTGTTGTAAAATATACAAATTTTCTTTGACGTACAAAACAACAATGTAAAAAATTTGGCTTACTGTTTGAACTCGGTGTGATGATTTTGAAGGACAAGCAGAAATCAATTGAGCCAAGAAAAATGTCTGGATAATTAAGATAGTGAAAAACAGATTGAAAATCATTTTTATAATTTCTCCGATTCTCAATTTCACTGTTTTTATCAGATTATACTTTATAAATTTCTTTGAAAAGGGACTGTATCAAATTTCAAGTTGTGAGTTATAATTGAAATTAATAGGCTAAAAAATATAAAAAGTCTCAGCGCTGAGCATTCAAGCTTTTCCTGACCCTTTCAGTCCAACTGACACTTGAACTGTGATTGTGTACGAACAAGCAGCGTTTTTTTTTTGGTCTTTATTAGTACCACTTGAAAAAGTCGAAATGGAACGGTTACATTTGTTTGAAAAACACTATTATATTATCTCATTAAGAAATCTCACTTGTATTGTACAAATGTAAGCAATATTTTTTTACTCATATCTGTGGCGTCTTAAAGGATTGTGAAATGAATTTCTCATTTACTATTATTTTTAATCAAGGCAATCAACCCCACGTACGATACGTATACATGGTAAATATACATTAAGCATCCAGACTGAATAATAACCTTGTATTGACTCTTCACTCTTTACTCGGTTCGTTTCCCAACAAAGACAAAAACAAAAAATATCATAAAGTAAGCTAATGTTGTAATTTGTAATGCATGTGAGTGTCAAAATATGACCACCTGAACAGTAGTAGCCTCCTAATTGTAAGTTTAGTTCAAAGTTCTATTAGTAACATTATATATGATAATAATAATTAATAATATACCTTAGTAAAGTACTTTAATGCAAACTGTTATGTAGTGTGCTGTACGGCATCAGCTAAACTGAAGAGAAATTTGAAAAGTCCTCATGTCAATTGATTTACTTTGTACAGTACATGTTTGCTTTCATTCTAGATTCTAGATTCTAGGTTCTACAGTCTACATTTTCTTACTAATGATTTGTAAAGAATTCCTATTAATGTAAAAAAAAAACATCTTGAGCTTAAGAAAACAAATGTTTTTTTTTAGTAATTATTATATTTTTTCAACAGTCAATACAGTCGTTGTTTTGCCGCAGTCATTATATACCGTGTAGCTTACAAATGTACACATTTTTCCACAGTAATAATTTAATAATGAAAGCCTTGTACTATAAAATTTCTTTTTATTCTTGAGTCTTAAGTAAATATTATGAACATGTAGCTTTTTAGATTTTACGGGCACCCTATGCACAGTACACAATGTATCTTGTTGTAGGTATTTTGTATTCATCTTCTTACAATGTATGTGTTTGTACTGTGTGCTGTGTATTTCACAAGAGATAAGTATAATGTAATTAGTTCAATTTTTTTTGAAAACTGAGAATCAATGTTTATTTATCTCACAAGTCCAGTACCAGACGCCAGACACATTTTGGAACCAAAAATATACTAGATTCAAGTTTAGATTAGGGATTTCGGTCGGCATTTGCCCACGAAAACACGTTAGATATTTTAAGAGTCTATGCAAGCTATAGGAACTTCGTTTTGACATGACCTACAAAGCATCTATAAAATAAAAGAATAAAATGAAATTAATATTTTTAAATGAATAGAAATATCAAATATCCCAAATTCAAACAGATATAGATGTGATTTTGTTGGATTTCTCATTTCTGACTTTTGTTAGTTATCAGTTATGAGTTCAGCTGTTGGTTCTCTGTTTCTCAATTGGCTCCCATATTCTTACGCAATGCGTAAGAAGGAATATGAAGGAAACATGCCTTACATCTAGTTTTTAGTTGTCTATGTATAGTGTATAACATGTGGAGACGAGAATTGTAAACTTTGAAATAAATTCAATTAAAATTTCATTGTTTGTCTAAGATCTAGAATCAGGAATCCAGAATCCAGAATGTAGGTTGTATAAGTGTGATTTCTCCTTTCCCCTATTTCTTACAAATTTCTCAATTTGAGAGTCTTATTTAACTGAAAATTCGCCTAAAGTGTCAAATTTCCACATTCCTAAAGCCTTTGTCAACCGTATCACTTTCTTAAATGGAGCAGACGAAGGCTGGAGGAAAAAGCGTCTACTAGTAGTTACATCACATTCCCATCTTCTTTCCTACCTTTGCCAACAAAACAATGTATTAGCTAATATACAGTCGTATCAAATTCCGTCTCGGTCTACTCACCTAAATTTACAAGAATACATTGTACATTTATAATTTTGTAATGAAATTACTAGGGTTCACACACATTTTGATCTCAATGGTTCTATAATCATAATCATAATCATATCAGCTTTTGTCTTTTGTACATTTACATTTTCATCTTTCAATGAGAAGTTGGGATCAAATTGAATTAGTATAAGAATTTCAAGGCTCTTTTTTACTAATAACTAGCAGCTCAAATCCGTGTTCCACTGTATAATTTAGGATTCAGTTTGCAGTGTTCAACTTTTCAACTAGTGTAAAAATAAATAATGTTTTATGAGACTACTATTTTGAGTTGAGTTATTTTTAATCTTCTTTGTAGATTCATTTTCAACTTTAAGAGCTCTCCTTCAAAAGTTGAAGGAAAAGAAACAAAATATCTCAAAAATAGGTAGATTTTGTTGTTGTGTACATTGTACATTACACATTACACCTTGTTGAAAATGACTTTGAATGAAATGGCACATACTAAATATATTACGCAGGGAACTTGAAACCTACTCCAGTCAACGAGAACGGAACAAGGGAGGAAGTGAGCTTCAATATAAAAACGTGAAATTGTGAATCGAAAGGCAAAAGTCGATAGTCGAAAGTGATAAACTTTTTTTTAATTTTAAACTGGGGTGTTTATATAGAGAGAACTGTCTGATGGATCTCTTGTCATTGTCATTGCCATTGCCATTTTCATTCAAGTTCCATCCATGTAGACTGTAGACTGTAGACTCTCATTCTTTCTCTCTTTCTCTTGATATTTGAGCTAACTAAATGTTTGGCATTTTAGTTATTGAGCTTTTCCTTTCCCCAGTTCTCCATTCTACATCAGTCAAAGGAAAACGATACAATAAATATACACTTGATAATTTGTCAATAGGAAAGCTCTCCAGAGTCTCGAGTCTAGAGTGTAGACTGTAGAATGTAGAATCTACAGCTTGTGTTACGTACTTGATATGTTATACAATTCATATGTACACTGTACATTTTAGATGGAGAACACGGACGCCACTGGACTTTGAGATGAGTTTAGAGTTTAGAGTTTAGAGAGTGCTTACTGTGTAAATAGATATTCCTGTATATTGTGCTTGTGTGTATAAATCTGTCCGAGTTATTTTACAGCAGCTTGATATTTGTGTACTTTGGATGACTGGACTTGCTGTCACTTGCTCACTCGAGTTCTCCGTTTCAGGCTCAGTTTCAATAGCACATTGTACAATGTAGGACGTACAGTCTACAGCCTCCAGTTTTGGAACCTGGAGGACATGTTATATGTTGTGTGCTACGTCTGATGTCTCTTAGTGAGAAGGAGCCTCCCGCTTCTGGGCTGGATTTCAGTTTAAGTATCGATGGACTCTGCCTACATGTGTATGTGTATGTGTAGAGAGTAAGAAGTATAAAGTATAAAGTAGAAATAGATAGAGGAGAAAAAGAGAAAGAAGAACAACAAAGTTGGTCGTTGATAGACACACGAGAGAATCGATTATAGGCAATGTAGTGATAGTGATGGATGAAGAGTTCCTAACTAAAATCATTACGATCAGAGCAATGCAATCAATCCTTTTTCCAACAAAACCCTCGTGCCTTGTGCCTTATGCGTACGTAGTAGTACGTATAAATAAAGAGAGAGAAAGATTCTCAACGTCCAACATTCGACTTTGTAGTTACATTATTAGAAACTTTACATGTGTACAGTGTACATTGTACATATGTAAACACTTGCAATATAATACATGTTCAGCGTTCAGTGTTCAGCGTTCAACGTTCAGTGACTAGAATCTAGAATGTAGAATGAAAAAAATCTACTCCACTTTCTGTGACTCTCCGTTCATAAAATATAAAATGGAGTAAACAACACGGCTGGAAAATGAAGAGGGAGAAGAGTTGTTGGAGTATGCTGAATATTTTTTCCTCCGACAAGCTACAATTTTGTTCCAAAATACCAATACCAAAAATGTGAACAGTGAACAGTGAACAGCGATAAAACTTTTCACAATACTTTTCTACTTTTTTTTCATCCTCCTTCATGGGTTACATATTTCTTAAGTGGGCGGGAGAGCGAGTGCCCAGTGGCCATCCATATCTACATCTACAAATAGAAAAGTATTCAAATATTCCAAGTAGAAAGTAGAGCCAAACTACCATACATAGTTCCTTCTTTCATATTGATAACTTATATAAGCTGCAATAAATTTTGCCAGCTAGTTTGTACTTCCTTGGGCTTTATGTACATGTATATGTAATATGTAGGGACTATGCAAGCTGTAGCATTAATAGACAACTAATCATGGTGTACATATGGTGTAGACGGGATTAACTATTAACTATTAACATCATCAAGCTCATTGATTGATTGCTCCTACAAAATCTAGATCCTAGATTCTAGATGCTAGATGCTAGATCCAAACTTGTAAGAGTGGGAAAAGAGAAGCGTATGCTCCATGTTCCATACTCTATTTCCTCATAGATACACACGTTGATAAATAGAGATAAAAAATGGTTACATATTTTTCTACCAAAAATTCTCAGAAAAGAGGATAACTTGTTCTGACAGTTTCCTAAATGTATTTCCAACTAACCAAAAAAAATACATGGTATACATAGTTGATGTGTTCAATAATAAATTATTGGTCCGGTTAGAAACTAGAACCTGGAAACTGGATTATGAAAAGTATTATTTCTTTTTACTTTAATTCGTTGAAAATACTAATAATAAAAAAGGGATATAATTTATTTCTAATGAAACCAACTGTATTATATATTATATCTAATGTGTACATTGTATTGTCCTTTTTTGAAACATTGATGGGGAAAACCATTTAAATCCTTAATTGAATTTCAAGAGGGGACAAGTACAATACAATACAATAAAGTACAATAAAATACTTTAGTGCATCTCCGGTGAGACTTCTTTTTTGTGTCCATTGTCTTACCCGAACTCCAAAAGCGGGAGCTAAAAATAAATGGAAAAGCAAGTAAAGTACAAGTAAAGTACCTTGATCCTTTATGCAACTTGGTAGCTTATTTTAGTGTGTAGTGTAGTGGAGAGATATTTATAATGGAGTCATTGTGAAAAATTATACGGACATTAAAGGTTATTTTGGAAAGCCCTGAAACTACCAACTACCAAAAATAGCAAGGCTTGCTTCTCCGTCCCTATGAAATTACCTATATACTACAGATAATAGATATAGAAGCTAGAAGACTCAAGTCTTTTACTATTTTGTATTTTGTACAGTTTAACTCTGCGACAAAAGGAAAAACATTGTGAATCCCTGGTACATGTACAATGTACGTATATGTAAACTACATACAATATACAAAGTCTAAAGGACACTAGACACTAGATTAAATTGAATCGATTAACTCTGTCGTAAAAGCAGTTTAAATTCCAGGAAATTTATGAGATTGAAAATTTAGGTGACTCCTCCACGAGATGGATGAGACAGGAACGTGGAAAGACAGTAAAACATTACGATTAGCCATTTTAGCAAAGTACTGTTCATCGTACATTGTACTTTGTGATTACATGTACTATGTACGTGAATCTACTACGTGCAGGCAAGTTGTACTGATAACTATAATATTGTATCATGTATTTTGTAGGCTCATTCCAAATCTCTTTCAATGGTTTTAATAAAAAATGTGTATGAAAAAGATAGAATTTAAAATTATTACCGTTGCTTCAAGTGCTACAGCATGGTTGTTTTTCTCTGCAAATTGGTAAAATGAAAAGAAACCAAATCTCAAGCTTTCATTTCATTAAAGCAAACTTAAATATCAAAATCAAAGGACAACTTCGCCAAAACAACAATGAGATTCTGTTCATCCGTAAACAGTGGTAAATAAAAGACATCACAATTTCTAAACCAAGAAATTAAGAAATCCCAACATTATTAATGGCCGTTTTATTTGAAGCTGTATTAAATTTTCAAGATGAAGGTATAGCTAAATAAATGAAAAAGCTCCCGCTGTGATCTTGAACCCTCATTCTGTAGGAGAAACTAAAGGCATTAATTATACAAATGACATGTCATCAGTAAGTAGGTGTGATGTAAAAAAAAAGTTTGTAATATTATGTCAACAAGTGCAATGTCATTGTGTATCTTTTGATAAATGCGTGTGTAGTGTATAGTGTATAGGATATAAAGAATTTTTTATACTTTGTATCTATACTTACTAAACATTGTAACATACTTGAGACATAAGACTTGAGACATGAGGCTTAAAAAAGATTGGAAGGCAAAT
>JABASP010000204.1:0-68236 GCA_019776565.1 Sminthurinus signatus
ATGAATGAAAATGAGTTTGGTTGTCGGACAAGAATAGAAATGGAGAATATACAAAATACAAAATGTATCTAGATTCTAGAAAGTATGACTATTTACTAGTTGGATCATGAGGATGTGGCTGTGCAGTGGAGTGCAACGCATGGTCTGGTGTCTATTGCTAAAAGTGTACATTAAAACATTACCCTTGCTGGTTCTGGCTCAATTGTATTGTTACTGGAATATCTGTTCATCCTGGGTTTCTTCCCCAAAGCTATGTACAACTATTATTAGGATTAACTATTGAACATTGAACATTGAAGATTTTAGAACCAGGACCAGAATTCTGAATTCCGAATAGCGGATTTTGTTGTACACTATAGAAAATGGGATTGAAAAGCTGAAAGTACAATAAAATTTACAAGTTATACAAGGCAACTGATCCACCTCTGGACAGCAGTTTATGTTCAGTTGATGCCATAAAAAGGATTCACAACCTCCAGTTTACAGAAATAATGAGAAAATACCTATTGCGATACTTGCTAATCGTAAGTGAGTCACCGTTCACCGTTTGGCATACAAATGGGAAATTGGAAAAACAGATCATTCTTTTACACTTTTGTTTTATGAGCTTTCCATATTTGATGTCTTGTTTTATGTTTTATGTTTGGGGCTTAAATGACAATGATGGCGATGGCGTTGTCAACGAGAGGGGATTCGATTAAAATGTGCAGTTGTTATCTTTAATTTAAATTTTACATCTACTAAAATCTACTAAAACTTTTCCTCTAACCGTTTTGAACTTCAAAAGTAAAAGACGCTAATTTTCGGATATTTACAAAGGTCTCTAGTGACATTTGTATTAAAAATGCTTAACTATACACAAAGTGCATTTAAGGTTTTATTCAATACTTGTAATAACATTTTCTAAGTATTTTCCCTCTTCTGTCCAGTGTCCAGTGTACACAAAGTGTCCATCATTTTGTAGTTCTTTTACATTATTCAAAAGCTTTTTTGACGCCTGTTTTTACTTGTAATTTGTAATATTGGTATATACTTACAATAAAAACATAAAAGTACAGAGTACATTCAGAAAATGGTACACGATGATATTATTATTATTATTCCTCCTCTCCTCCTCATCTTTATGCATGACGATTCTATTATCCGTTATGATTATTATATATTATATACAGAATACAAAATAAAGGAGACAGCAGATAGACTAAACAGTAAACAGTCCTCTCTCCAAACTACAAACTATCTTCACAGTGCATTATTTGTTTACATTATCATTATTTCTTTCACTCAACTTTGTCCGCCTGCCAAACCCAACGCCCACCGCCCTAATGTACTCAGATTAGTGTTATAGGATGTCATAAAGTTGTACTCCAGACTCCAGACGATACGATAGCAATACCAATGAAAATCAAAATGACAATGACAATGACAACAACGATGGCCATGACAATCACAATCACAATGGACATGACAGTAGTAAAAGTAGTAAAAGCTCCGACAGAATGTTGCCTCTGCTTTAATTTACTTTTGTTTGCATTGGTTTGGTTTGGCTGGGGTTGGGAAACCCGAAATGCAAAGTGAAATAATGAGGAGGAAAAGGGAAGCTGGAATTGAATGGAAGGAGACCTGGAACACACATACATAATAATACAAATAATATATTCGTAAGGAAAAAGAGAATAGAATAGAATAGATAGATAGATAACAATGTAGAAATGAGAAATGACTGGGATAGATAGAAAGATATAAGAGAAGAAATGGTTGTCTCTTTCTTCTTCTACTTCTTCTTCCTCTTAACTCTCATTTGTTCCTACAAATTGGTAATATCGATTCCGTTCACATGTAAGAATAATAGTGGTGGTGGTGGTTGTATTCGCAGTTCGTAGTTTGTAGTTGGTAGACTCGAGGCAAAGGAAAAGCCAAAGTTGTCGTTGTCGTTTTCATTTTCGTATATGTAGCTTAAAGTCAAGAAGACAAAGACAAAGACAAAGACGAAGTCGAAGAAGAAGAAGAACAAGTGGAAGTGGAATTCAAAGTGGAAGAAGGAGGAGGAGAAAGAAAGAACACTTATTGAAGCCAAGAGAAACATTAATGAGGATTCTATACTATATCTAAATACTTTAGAATCCATCCATCTATCTATGTATACATCTGTATTCTGGGTTCTGTGTATTTTAGTACAGCCTCTCGCCTAGTCGTAGTCGTGTGCCGACTCCACTCGGATCTCAGAGTGTGTAATGAGCTTATATATCTTTTGTCTTTGTCTTTGTCTTCCTCCTCCATTCCTATTCCTGTTTCTATTCCCATCCCCATTCGCATTCACATTCGCATTTCCATTTCCATTTGCCATTGCCATTGCTATATCCTCTTTCCCTTTCCTTTCTTTCCTCCTTTCTCCTTGACAGCCTTTAGAATAGAAGCCGAAATCGAACACCTACCAACAAACTCTTTAATATATTCCTACTGGAGAACTTCTCCAGTTCTCCATGAACTCCAACCCTAAAACTAGATAGATGACTAAAGAATAGAGAAAGCAGGGAAAGTAGAGAAAGCAGAGAAAGTAGAGACTCTGAGTCAAAATCAAAATCAGAGTTGGAATCTTGATATAGATTTGAACTATCACATGTACATAATACATAAAGAGGTGGAATTCAAGGAGACGAGGACAAAAACAGCTTCAACTTTTGTACCAGCGCCACTACACTTTGTTCAACGTGGATTGAAAAGAGAGTTTAAACTCTGTAGTCTGTAGTCAGTCAATCGACTGACTACTGACTACTGTGTGTTGGCGATAGTATAGATAGTAGATAGTAGAGATGTCTCTTATACTAGAAATAAACTCATAAGAGTTCGCAGCCCTGTCATGACTGTGTATTGGATGTTGGATTGGAGTGTCACAATTGAAAATCTATACGTTTATCATTGAGTGCATATTGTCTTCTCAGTCCTCATAATATTACTTTATCATTGTACAACCCTTTATACTTTATACACTGAGCATTGAGTACTGGTCTGGGTTTTGGATGATGCAGAAGAAAGAAGAAAGGAGAGAGTGAGCACAGCACACAGCATACGCCGGTTGCGTTTTATGAGTTCCACTGACTAATAATTGAATTCTCCGCTTGAGACTTTGATTGGATAAAAGTAGAATATAGTACACAGTATATAGGCGGAAATCTGAGTCTGAGTCTGAAATTCCTTGTGCTGTGATATTGTGTCAGTGTGTATGGATGATCAGCATCACTAAACACTAAATCCAATCCGTCTGTCTATCTGTGTATCTATCGGTGCAGAGTGAATCCTCACAAAGTAGGAATTGTACTGTGTAAATCCCATCAAATCACTTGTCAAATACTATTTATGAATCTCAAGATGATTCCAACGACCAGGAGATTTCCCCTGGTGATATTCTCCGTTGTGCAGTCACTCTAGTAGTTGTAGTTGTTCATGTATTGAGTATTGACATAGTCAACAGTATTACATCTACAGCTGTACACAAAGTACGCGTGTAATGAGTAATGTGTACTTCATCAAGCGTATATTATTAGAGTATTTTGTACTTGGTATTTAGTGTACATCCATATAATATAAAGGATTAAGATTAAATGCATGTGTCTAATATCTAATAAGATGTCTAACGTCTATGTATCTACTCAATGTAATAAATAATTAATATAAATTTTCTTTCTCTGTTTCAGATTTGCTGACTTTCCCCACATAAAAATTTGAAATACGACAAATATACTTAAATAATTTGTGATAAATTTAAATTTAGTGCGTCAAATATATAATAAAAAGTAACACTAACTTTGCTTCAAGAAAAAGAATAACTATAGCTGAGTGTGCAAGTGACAATTTTCACCAGGACAATAAAAGTAGTAAAAAAAAAGTTGTTTGTCACCATCATCGATAGTTTTTCGAGGGTGAGCTGGAAGCTAGAAAAGTAAAAAGTGTGAGTGAATGAAGGGATAATAACAATAATAATAATAACAATAACAATAAATGGAAAGCTGGTGACTGTTTTCAGTTTTTGTAAAACCCGCGAAACTGACCGAGAGCGTCAACTAAACAAAACAAAAACAAAACGAAATATACCGATACGGATAAAGAATCACGCTCCTTGTTGTTGTTGTTTTTTCTTCTTGTGTTTCTTTCACTCCAGCAAGAAATTGTTATTGACTGAGCAAAGCCCATTTTCATCATATTTGCTATCATTATTATGACTACTCCTCTTGTTTTATTATCTACTATATAAATAAAGGAGGAAAACCCAAAACCATCGTGTCTGTTTATAAATTGATAGTGGTATTTGTATTTGTGTTTGTGTTTGTGGTGCTAGAAAAATAGCTCGTTCGGTTGACCAACGGCCATATAGAACAGCAAGGCTTGTATATAGTTGTGAACTCTTAATGGAAAATTGGCAGGTCTGTTGAAAGACATATAGAAATATCCATCAAAGCTCCACGTTGTATGAAAATATCAGAGTATCAGAGCCTTTCCACTCCATTCAACTCGGTTCAGTTCAGTTCAGTTCTTTTCGACTCCAGGCCAAAGACACATGAGGGAGATGTGAAATGTGAATAGAACTCGCAAGTGAGAGACGGAGGACAACCGACAACCGACAATCTACAAACGATAACAGTATACACTATACACAGTACACAGTACAAACTAAACTAAGGAGATGGAGAACCACCAACACCAACAACTGCACAAATACCCAGAGCACAAGCAGAGAGAGGAGCAGGAACATCCTGTTTATGGACACCCATTACTGAAGCAATATCGTTTTAGTGCACCATCAACTGTGGTCCCCCATTTCATCTGTTGAGACCCATCTGGAGGTAATGGTCATATTTTATACAGATATACCAACAACACACACACAAAGAAGGAACGAACGGACTTGGACCTTTTCTCTCCCATGTCAAGAATCCAGATACTGTTCACTGTACATTGTGCATTGTACACTGAAGTAAATAGGGTAATCTAATACATCTAGACAGAGAATGTGAAATAGTTAAACCTGACTACAACCAAAACTTGAAACTGTACACAAAACCTCCAGTTCTTAAACAAGTGGAGGAGAAAGGACAATATCAGGAAACAACAAAGAAGAACGAGAACAAGAACGAGAACCAGGACCACTCATCTTCATTTCCATTTCCATTTCAAGATCCAGCAGTTTACCTATATTGTATTACGACTCACATTCCACTCCAGCTCTATAGATACACTGTACATTGTACATATTTCCTGTGGGTTTGTGTTAAAATTTAAAACAGAATGTTCTAAAGGTTTGTGTTTGTGTGACTTTCCCCCATTTTCTCCTTGGACTGCAACGGTGTTTCTTCATCTAAAGTGACTTGCCATTCTCATAGACTTGAGTCATTTGTGTTTGTGTTTGCCTTTGTGATTGTGATGGGAGAAAGTAGGAAAAAGAGGGGGAACAAACTACAGTTCTGCCGAGTTTAGAATCTACACTGTAGAATCCAGAATCCAGAATCTAGAATGACTTTTCATGAATAATGTTGTTCTACGGTTGCCCTTGATTGGACGCTACTGGAGGCAACGACTTGTTCTCTCCTACTCTGTATTACATATACATTATACATTATACATACACGTATTATTTATCTTTATCTTCCATCTTCCTCCTGCTTTTTTTTCTAGAACCTAGAAGCTAGAAGCTAGCTTTGAGGTTTCAACCTTGTCTTTGGAGACTTTGTAGTTTTATTCTTCCTCCTGTTTACATGATTATCTCAGTTCCTGGAAACTGGAAAGAAGAAGACAAGACAAGAACAGCACACACAGACAAATGCTTTTGTGATTCAGTGGGACTCTAGCTCAAAAAGCTCAAAAATCTCAAGGCTAAACCAAACCCTGCCAACTACCAACAGTTGTTCTTTCTATCCTTTACCCTGTGTATAATACGCAGCTGTTCATCCATATTCCATATTTGTGTACAGTGTATAATAATAAGGTACAGTGATAAAGTGTATAATTTCGGGGTGTATAATCTCATGAACTCATGAAGAGCAGAGTTGAAAGGTGGTCGTAGTAGTTTCATTTCTCCTTTCTTGGTGGTCGACACACTCCACACTCACATTCATATTAATATTTTCAGTGATATATACTACATTAAAACTAACTGGAAAAGCCCAAGGGGTCGTCTAAGTAAAGGGAAATGACGACAGCATTTGACAAATTATGCAAACATAATGTGCAGTGTACACAAATAATACAAGTTCCTGCCGTGCCACGGCCGTCAACTATCTACAGTTACTCCTGTAAAACTAACGAGTCATAATAATAATAATAATAATAATAATACTAGTGCACAGGAAAGCAACAGCAACAACTTTTTGCTCTAAAATTCCAACTCCAAGTCAAATTTGACTCACGCAGCCATATGCGTAGAGACTAGAGACGTTCTCAGAGACGAACTCAGACGTTCATCAATCTCTCCATATTAAGTTTACACAGTGAACATCAACAACTGTGTTCTGTTGTGATCCTCAACTCTTCTTCCCTAGTCTATTATTATTACGACGAAGAATACTACTCTTTCCTTGTCCTGTCATAATAATATATCACCTCTAAAAAGTATTGCATAATGTGTAATGTAATAAAGTGAGTTTATACAAATATCAGGAAATGTAAAAGTTTGTGAGTGTTATCCAATCTCCTGGATCTTGATCCTCATCTTCATATTGATATTGACTGTTGAGGAGTGGCTCTCTAAAAGTAAAAGTAAAAGTGTAGACTAATATTTAATCCCTATCTATAATTCTTTCTATAATATTATAATATAATATATTCCGTAGGAAAAAGTGGTAGTATATTATATATTATATTTGTAGAGAAAGTGTCAAAGAAGAAATAATAATAATAATAGTAATAATAATACAACTCGCCCTAAGGAAAAGAAGTGAAAGAAATACACTTTTCCTTTCCCTTTTTGCTCTTTTGAATTGTATTGCCTGAAGAAAAAGGGGGAACCCAAATCCAATAGAATTGAATTGAAGAATTGAAGAATAGACTACAATACTACAATAGAACAGGATCGAAGACCAACGAATCCAATCCAATCCAGTCCAATCCAGTCCAATCGAATAGAATCAAGAAGGAAAAGGAAAGGGTGAAAGTAACCAAGAAAGAAAGAAGGGGAAGTCCGAAATAAGAACGAAAGCTAAAGGAAAATACTGAGAATCTAGAAAACGGGAAGGAAGGTTGTGAGGTTGTGAGAGGAATATTGTGAAATGGCTAGTTTGGTGAGTAGGCTGGTGGCTTGCCTAGTTGCCGTAGTAGCCGTCCTCCAACTCGTTCATCTCGTCCTCCTCAACAAACTCGAGTCCAGGCGACTCACGGAAATTCATCAGCTGCAAAGTCACGGCGCTGGCTCTGGCTCTGGAGTTGGAGTTGGAGCTGGTTCAGGCTCTGGCTCTGGCTCTGGCTTAGGATTCGGCTATGCTGAGAATGGCAACAACCCAGATCATCCACGTTTTATTAATGGAGCTCTGAGGCGAGTGCAAGTCGGATCCAATGACATTCCAGAAAACGAAAATGTAAGTGCCTTTTCTGCCATTATTCTTATTATTAGTATCGTTATTGTTATTGTTATGTTGTTATTACCATTTCATGTCCAGGGTGTAGGAGTTCTCTCCCTTTTATTTTTTAGTACGATTACGATATGTGCTCAAACACTATTACATTTTTCATAAATCTGCGAATATATATATACCTTTTTTATTTTGACCTTTTCATATATGTAAAAGCCATAACTTTTGACCTCAAATTTTCACTCCATTGCCTCCATTTTTTTACATCTTCCAGATATTCTTTTACTTTTTTTACGACAAATGTGATTCAAACTTTTTGAAACCACGGGAATCGGAAAAACTAATACTAACAAACAATAATATGAACGTTGAACATTCTTCTTCTTTTTTTTACTTATAAAAAGACGTGGAAAAAAAGAAGAGGAGAAAAAGGTGGATTCCACTTTTAGATGTTAGATCTAAGGATAAATCAAATATATTTTTTATCTATGAGTTATAAGTGTATGTGAAAAAAGGGGGAAAGCAATTACGCCAGCATTTTCTTTTCACTTTAACATTGAATTATATAGAATTTACCCATCTTTTGTATAAAGTATAGAGTATGGAAAAAATAAGTACAAAAGAAGAAAGAGGACAAATCCGTATGTCGTATGCTGAATGTTGAATTTTTTTTCAATTGAAACCCAACCAAAAAAAGAAGTTTCAATAAAAAAAGGGAAAAGATAAACAGAAAAGTGCAATATTTTTCTTTCTTCTACATGTACAATGTACATTGTATATACTTTTACATAGGATGAAGGATGGAGGATCGGATGCTCCTTTTTGTATACGGATGGCTAGATGGATGGATATGGAAAAAAGATAGACGGGGCAAATATACAAATATAAATCTGTATAAATGATGTAACCTGCAGAATTCAAAGTACATATCTAATATCAGAATATCTATTTTCCCCTGCCTGTTTCTGACATACCGAAATACAGAAATGTTCTTCTTTTTTTACCTGGAGGAAAAGTACACTTGTATTGAATCTAGAATCTAGCATGTAGAATGTAGAATGTTGAATGTAGAACGTAGAAAAGTACGACGTATAGAATATAGAACACGTAACAACGTAACATTGATATACCTTTGAAGAACGAGGAGAAATTTGAGAAGCAGAGAAAGTTGGCGCTCTCCGTTGACTTATTTCCTCTTTTATCCGATTCAAGTGAGCGAGTGAAAGAAAGAAAGAAAGAAAGATATGATGGAATCCTCCAACTCTTTTGAGTGTCGACTTTCCTTTGGACCGTTTCTCTGTCTCTCTCTTTTCTTTCTCTGCAGCTGGTTCGTGTTCAAGATGGGAAAGTAAAACCGTCTTTACACTCGTACGTCAGACTAGATACTAGATACTAGAGGAAACCATACAGAAGAGGAATTCGGATGCTCTTAACTGCAAAAATAACCATACACATTCGATATTCAGCATTCAGCTTTCAGCTTTTACCGCATACATGTATAATGTATCATATAAAATGCTCACATGCTTTCAGAAGACACATATGCAGGAAATTTCAAGTAGCTTTTCATCCGACCCATTTTCTACAGTGTACAGTGTGCAGTGCTCAGCTCAAATTTCTACATATTTAGATATAAGGATGATCCGCAATACGACCACTACTTTCACTTTTCACTTTCACAACCCTGCAGATCAATCCCAAACTTTCCTCTATGTATTTCCAGTCCAATTTATAAACTTGAATTTTGCATCAATGTATCTGTAATATATTATATACTATGTATCCTTTGGCGTTTTGCTGGAACTGGAACTGAAAATGGTACTGGTTTTTCTTGGCCTTTTCCTTTTGCTCCTGGATTCTGGATGGTGGATAAAAAAACTAGCTGGTGGGCTGCCTGATTTTGCTGCATGGTAAAAGCAAACCAAGGGAAAATCAAACTAACTGTGGCCACGTGATGTGGTGAGCTTCCCGTTTCAACCTCCTCTTGACTTTTGGATGAGACAGTGAAAGGTGATGGTTGTTTTAGCAAAGAATGGAAAGTACAAGAAGTAGGAAGAATGTGCAACTCATGCTGCATATTATAGATATATCTAGAATCTAGATTATAGAATACATGGAATATTATTCATACATGTACAATGCACGTTATACATTATACATGTTGTACATGGTAGCTCGATATTTGCCTGGTGTGGCATGGTATGGCTTGGTATGGGTTGGTTTGGTTTGGTTTGGTTCGGTATGGTGTGGTGATGATGGTAAAGGAACTTTGTTCCCATGGGAAATTTTTTTTCCACCAAGAAAAAGAGAGAAAAATGTGAGAACTGGGGCTCTTTTACTATACCTTCCATTCCCATCCTCCCAACACGACCAAAACAAATCATGTCAAGCGAAAGAGGCAGCCACGGAGAGCGACCAAAGGAGAGAGAGAGAGAGAAAGAATAAGAGAATAGAAAATACAGAATGCAGAACACAGAACAAAAGTACGGTACAGCACAGTCAAAAGTAAAAGTAAAAGGCATGGCAGGGGAAAGGGAAAAGGAAAATAGGATCACACATCTTTTTTTCCCTGGGAGTTTTTCCTGTCCTGTCCTTGCTAAAAACTATAAAATAGTCGGAAAATACAATAGAAAATAGAACAAACTATATGCATTTACAATGTATATTCTACTATTGTACATTGTACATTGTATTCTCTAAGTCCACACTCCACACATCTCTAAATACTGAGAATATCTACACAAATGGCAAAGGGAAAAAGAACAAAAAAAAGAAGAAAAGTCTTTTACTTTACTTTTCTTTCCTTATCTTCTTTTAGTTGGGTATTTGGATTGGATTTGGTCCCTTTCTATTTTCTTCTCTCTAAATTCTACATTGTAGATTTTACAGTCTTTTCCAGTCTCTCTTTTTCTCTAAACTGGAGAACTAATGTAGAGAATATGGAGGATGGAGGATGGAGAATAGAGGGAATGTGGTGGTTGGTGTGGGAAAAGAAGAAATATTTAGATACGCTTCACAATAGCCCTAAATGAAAGGAGGAATAAAAAGTGAAAGCAAAGTACAGATAGAAAAAGCTAAAAGAGTGAGTGAGTGACTGATGAAAGAGACTGATGTTACATATTGTACATATTCAGCTAAGCCGATTAACTTTATGGAGAAAAAAGTGAACTTCACAACTAACAACTATGACTGAATTTTCACGTTCATTCTTATATTCGTATTTCGTATTCTAATAAAAATCATAAATAACTCTAGTTCTTTTCTCCTTCAATTTTTCATGAGCTTTGCTTCTCTTTAATTCTCCCATGACAGCAGATGTACAATGCACAATGTACAGTGTACAGAATTTAGAAGACAGATGGATGGATGGAAAAAATGCCAGAATTCCTTAAAGATAAACGCACATTAAATGTTCATTGTTCATGTTAAGCCTCCTCAAAATTCCTTCTTTCTCTTCTTTCTTTTTCTTTGAGCTTCAAACGCCTTTTTATTCAAAATTCAACATTTAAAACCAAGGATTACTCTGTACTCTGTAAAATATTTAGAAAATGAGGAAGATTAAGGTGAGGAGAATAATATTATTTTCATTTTTCATTGTACCAGCTTTCATAGTCTATTCACGTAAATTTGTATGAAAATTTAAAAAAGAACTATACTAAATCTAGAATCTAGATGGACACTTGTTTTCTTTATGGGTTGTAAAAATGGAATAAAAAATGTATTGAACGGTGCAAAGGAGAAAAATATAAAAATACAAAAAAGAAAAGAAAAAGGAAAAGAAGAAAACAAAACAAGGGGGAAATGTTTGTGAGAAATATAATACAGATAAAGTGTCGAGTGTCGAGTTGTCCAGTATTTTGGTTCGGTTCAATTCATAGGGTGAATCTTTTTAGCTTTTAGTTTCTAGCTTCTAGTTTGTAGCTTTTAGTAGATGCCAGCCAAAGTGAGGAGCATAAGGTTCAGTTTTTAACAAGCTTTATTTTTTAACAGGAAAACTTTATACAGAATGTTCAATGTGGATTGTACATTCTACAGTGTAAATGTGTATTGTATTTTGTATATTGTACATCTTTCTGTTGTGTGTTGTGTGTGTGTGTGTTTATGTGTGCTGTCGGTGTGTTTGGGAGTAAAAACATGAAATTTATTAGGGTGAGAGATTAGTCAAGGAAAAAGAGGAGGAAAAGGTATTCATTTTCGTAAATGGAGGAGCTAATGCATAAATGTACATTGTGAACTATTTCAATACATTAAACTCTCCGTTTGTCTGTGTACTGTGTACTGTGTACATATTATATTGTGCATTGTATGTAGATTGTAGATTGTAGATGGAGAAGATGCAAAACAGAAAACAGAAGGAGGGAGGAGTAGATAGATACAAGAGATAAAATATCCTATATATTCAAGAATAAAACGAGTGGGGAAGAAAAGAAAAGAGGCCTTTAAAGAGTGAGTGAGTGAGTGAGTGAGAGTGAGAGAAAGACAGAGAAAGAAAGATAGTAGCCGGAAGATAGAAGAGAGAAGAGAGAAATAGACGAGCAGAAAAAAGAAAGAAAGTGGGAGGAAAGGAAAATTTGTGAAGCCTCTGGGAAAAGAAAAAGAAAGTCGAGTTGAGTTGAGTTGAGTCTAGAGTCTAGAATCTAGAGTTTAGAGTAGAGTCGAGAGTCGAGTCGATGAAAGAACTTCACAAATGTAGAAATGTACAAAACACAGCGTATATTAACATTCACATATGCTACACTAGCACGGGCAATGGAACCGGGAACCGGGAACTGAGGAGTTGTGGAAGAGAACAAGACAAAGTCAGAAAAATAAAAGGGTTTCCTAGTTCCTAGTTCTTCTCTTTTGTTGAGAATCTTCCGTCCTCCGTCCTTTTACAATAGCTTTTTGAGGTGAAACAAGGACCGGAAAAATACACAGTTCTTTAGTTCTTGTTGTGGCTTTTGATTTTTTTCAGTAGATTTGACCACAGTCCACATTTTTTAATAACATGTATTCGCTTACGGCATCTTTTTATATGTTTTCTAAGTTAGATGACACTTTCAATTTGAAGTTGGAATTTTCTTTTATGAAAAGTGTCCATGTGACATGTGATGTTTTTGATTTTCATGTTTTTGTACGAAAACCAAAGTGTCTAAAGAAAATGGGACGTCTGTACATTTTTGTAATTTTGTTTCACTTTTACTAGACTGACTTGACGATTCTCAATGTCCTCGTCATTTCGACATGACATTTCCTTTGAACTTTACACAGCATTTTATGGGAGTTTTAAACTAAAGCATGTGGACATGTTTTTCAGTTTGTCGTGACGGGTTTCGGTTGTCTCTTTTCTGTATAGTTTTGGTTTATACAGAACAAGAATCAAGAAAGTAGAGAGTAGTTTGAGTTTTCTTCCATGATGAGGAAAATGATGACACGGCGCTTTTTCTATATTCTGGACACTCCTTTGTATTTATAATAAAAGAAGATCTGTCTACCATTCTATTCTATTTCTACTTCTATTTCTATTGTATTCTATTGTGAAACTTTCTTCCGTCTGTCTATTTTCTCCTGTCCTTTTAGTTTACTTTAGTTTAGTTTACTTTAATTTGGCTCAGCTTGACTTGTGGTGTTTTGGTGATTCAAGTTTTCCACAATCACTTATCTCGTCAAGTTGATTTGATGTTGATGCTGATGTTGATTGCAATGCTATGGTTGTGAATAGAACAACTCTTGACTTGACTCTGTCAGAAGTCTGCATTCGACATTCAACATTCGACATGCACAACAACAAACGAAACAAAACCTGCATGACTTTTTCTTTGTTCTTCTAAAGGAAGACGAAGCTAAAAAAGGAAAACCACTATAATTTTTTTTAGTTTTTCTTTTCTTTTTACCTTTTACCAAAAGTACTTTTTTTCTAAAAATCGCATCTTGTTTTTACTCTATTTTTTATGATGATCATCATCCGCATTTTAAAAAAAATTGTCGTGATTCTTTTTCAAGTGCACATTATCAAAAATCAATAAAGCCTTTCTAATTACCCTACTTTTCCGTTAATCATCGTCTCTAACATTTTTATGTGCTGAAACTTTTTTAATCATGGAAAATGGAAAATGGATCATTAAAAAAAATAAATGAGAATTGCACATTTTTAGATATCATGTGTAAAATTGCAGGAGAGAAATTTGATTTATATTCCACATCTATTTCTATAAACTTATAATGAAGATGTGTGCTGTGTCATCTGTGCATTTGCAATGTGGATTTTCTTCATCATGTTGTCATACTGAATCCTGAGTTCTGAATTGTGAATTCTGAATAAATAATTGATTTAAGCTCACTCAAGTTTCTCATTTCACTCAGTTCTCAGTTGACTCAGTGAAATTCAATAAGCACGGAGATGAGATGAGTGGATATCGTATTTTAAATTCGTATGCAAAATGTACAAGGTACAAGGTACATAATAATAGATAATGTAGATTGTAAATTTAGATAAATAGATAGTCAGATAGAAATCTTGCTACATGAATATTTCAAGCATAATTAAAATGCTGTGTATTTTGTAATACGTACTTGATACTCCAAATTCCAAATCTAACATCTAGCAGCATAAACAATCCACTCCGTTTACTCAAGTAACTCAAGTAACTCAAGTTCTTGACTTGTTTAAACAGTACAGTTTAGAATTTCTATTTGCTTCCTCATCAATTCAATGAGAGATGAAAGGGACATGTCACCATCGTCATCATGTGTAGTATAAAAGAGGCTTGAAACTCTGAAACTCTAGAGCTGAAAACTGAAAACAGGGGTGACGAAAAGGAGGAAAACTAAATATTGTAAGATATGGGAAAATAAATATGTGCTGATGCAAAAGTGTATGGCCGTTTGCTTTATAAATGATTCCATATTCGTCCAACTTGTGAATGTGTGTTCTGTCATGTCATACTATACTTTGTACACGTGACACATGACGTATGCTAAATGTAAACACTGCACTATGGTTTTTGAAAATGGAAGATGTTGTAACTTCAGTTTTTGGCCATGTCTGTATTATAGATACATTTTACATTTTTCAAATCATAGATGAATAGGCACAAGTATAAAGCATAAAGTATAAATTATACATGTGTTTGTTCCGGATTCACCTCATGCTCAAAACTGAAAACTGGAAACTCAAAACGAGACTCAAGAATCCAGGAGAAAGAAGAAGCATTTAAATTTTGTTGAATTATTTGGAGAGAGTAGAGAGAGGTCTGCCGCCTGTCAACTCACGAAATGGAACTCGTCTCTTTTTGAGTTTTTTCTTTTCCCATTCCATCTTCCTCTCCCCATTTCTAGTATTTCTAGTATTTGGTTTCCTTTTCCCTTACATCTTACATGCAAAGTGTAAAGATTATTCAGAAGGTTGGTTCTTGGATGTTTGGTTTAGGGTGACATTCGATTTTTTTCTACATACTAAATAATACATGATACATAATATATCATATAAGGACTATAGTACAGTTTTCCCCTTAGAAATCGCAATTTTTCAAGCAACAAAAGTTGATGAGTAAAAGCATAAATCTAAAATAAAACTAAAAGTAAACTTTTTCTCCTCCCAAGACAGTAAATAGGATTTCTTGGAGATAATTTCAATTTTAAAGTTGAAAGTAAAACTGGGGAGAAAACATCATGTCCTTTTTTCATGCTCAATACCACTTTTGCCCACTGTTCAAACCGTTTGAAATTTGACGTTTCAGGTTTCAGGTTTAACGGATTTTAAAGCTAAAGTTTTGTTATTTAATGTAATGAGGGTGATATGTGCGATTAATTTAGTGTGACATTTTCGTATTTTCTGTGCAATTTAAAAAAATAATTGTGCTTTCTTTAGTATCTTATTCTCTAAAGATGATAGGGTTTTTTCGGTGACTTTTGATCCTCAGACCTTTCCATTACTTGACTTGGAAAACATCCTGTGCTTTTACAGCACAATTCGATAGAGGTGTAGATGGAGAAAAGATCTTTACAAAAATGTAAGTATTCCCTATACTGGAACTCAAAACGGGACTGGAACAGTCAATTCTAGAGCAGGAAAATAGGAAATGAGAAAGAGAGAGAAAATGCCCTTTTAACTACAAGAAGCATTACATAAAAAGATAAGAGGAAGAAAAAGAAACGCATTTCATTTCTTTCATTTCTGGAGAAATGGGCTCCTCTGCTACTTTTATACTTTTATGTATTTCTGCCATTACCATCATCTAGAATCTAGATTCTAGCTTCTAGATTTTCGAGTCTAGATTCTAGATTCTAGCTGCATCCTGAATTCATATATTTCTTTTCATTCCATATTCCTCAGTTTTATGGGTCTGCGCGTAGCTCGTAGTGCTCACGTACTTTAAGTATACTTTAGTTACATTCCCGATTTGATGATGAACAAGTACAAGTAGTATGCATAAAGTAAAAGAAACCATTTTCATCATCATCATCATCATCATCACTATCAAAAATAAATGCAGTCACATGACATTATTATTATTAGTTATTAACATTTACTTTTCTTTTTTTTGCTCATCTCATCAAATTTGGCTGTAGGAATTTGGAGCTTGGAGTTGTAATGACATGTGATTCCAACTGTATGTCGCCTCAATTCTAAATTTAGGATTGGGAATTGTACTCGTAAGATAATGCTAACTTTTGATGTGATTGTTCTTTTATATGTACATTGTACATCTATTTTCTATGTAATGCTCTCTTTTCTCGTCTCTGGCCTCATCGCTCGTTTAACCTAAAGCAATTTAGATAGTTGATCAGTGTGTGACTGTGTGCCTGTGACTGAGAGATGAGAGATGGCTATCAAGATATGACGGTGTATACAAATGCACATGACAATCTGAATCAGAATCTGAAGCTGAAACTAAAGTTCAAGTAAATGGTGAAAGCAAATCCTCAATGCTCAATTGATCGTCATGGAGCTTTTCATGCTTGGATCTGGTATACTTTAAATACAAGGATGATATTGAGATGGTGATGATAATGATGAGGATGATGATGATGATGACGGTGATTAGAATCATAGTCGCATGAACGGTTTTCTACTTGTCACTACATGTAACATGTAAGATATGTATAATATAATTGCCAAGAGCATAGTTGAATTATCCAAAACTCAAGTAAACTAAACTACAGTCCACAGTCTACAGTCTACATGTAAAATGTAAAATGTTCCCAAGGCATGGAATGTCATTCTATTTCATAGGATAACATGCTATTCACTATTCAAACAGGGGCACTTAAATAAATAGTCAAAGCTATATAAACTAGAAAAGACAAGCTCCAAGCTCCAAGCGCATCCCCGTCCTCCATTGTATCATACATATTTAATGTTGTTTTCTAAGCCAACTTTCATCACAAACTACAATAAACAATACCAACTACATTTATTGTAATGCCCTGTATTTTCTATTTTCTATTGTATTTTAAGTACTTGCATGCACATTACACACATACAAAACGGGGAATAATACAGATACAATGTAATTTGGTTTGAATTTTGAATAGAGTTGGAGGTTGAAAACAAGAGACTGTCAGTTTTCCTGGTAATTAAACTCGTATAATATATTATGTGTGGAATGTTGGAATTCACTAGCTTTCCAATGTACCATATATTTATCCCGTGTATAGCTCCAAGCTCCAAGCTCAAAACTGGCTCCAACTGTGTACAACATACCGTGTACAATGCTCAGTTTTGTGCATTTGAATCTAATTTCGTTGTTTAAACCATTGTCCAAAATTCAAAACGTATGAATTTACCTCTGCCTTTTAGATTCTGTACTAGAAATATCATACAGATACTCCTGCTGCTGTACTCGAGATTATATAAAACGTAGAACTACAAACAGCTCACAAAGAAATTCCGGTACTCGTATCTGGATTCTACATGTTAGATTCTAGATTCTTGATAGTGTACATTTGTGTGGTTTGTTCCTAAATGAATTATGAATTATGAATCAATACCACATGAACTTAGAATATACATACGACTTTTCTATTTTATTCACTCACCCTTGGGCAATTCTGTCTTTTGACATGAAAACAACCATGTGTATGTGTAATAATAGAGGAACTCCAAAGCTTTCTCTTTGTTTTCCCTCCTATTTTCAATTATCTTGATATTTAATTAAGGTAAAATTCTGGATTCTGGATTCTGAATAATAGTTTTTATGGTTGAAAGCTTGGAGCTGGGAAATGGGAAAAGTGAAAAGTAATCAAGCATCAAGCAAAAAGAGTATGAATAAACAACTGAATACTGTACAGTGAAAGTAACTAATTAAACTCCATTTTGACTGCTGATTTTCAAATCATAATGTGAAATTTTCCAATGTGGGGATTTATCTACAATCTACAATATACAGTGTACAGTTTAGAACTCTGTGGATCTTAAAAAAGTGATTTAGCCGAGTACTCCCTACTCCCTACACTCCTACAAGTATTCTTTGCTGTACTATTATTTTTAACGAATAATTTCCAATACGCACATCGCACATCGTACATCGCACCGCATTTTTTCCATGAGTTGAAAATTAGCTAGCAAATAATAACGAGGGAGGATCTGGATCCATCCGCTCGCTTGTTTTTTCAACGTGTTTCTTCTCTACAATACTTTTCATTCCCAATGTGAGCACCGAACATTGAACATTGAACATGCACGCCGCACGTTTCTACAAAGTACAAAGTACATTGGACAGAGTTGGAGGGTTCTGGAGTTCTGGATTATTTATTATGTTTTCCTTGGTTCCCTCTGTTTTGAAGGAGAAGCGAGGAAAACACTGCCTCGCCTGTCTACTCTTAACTTTCTACTCGGTTGATTGTCCATTGTCCATCCACAATCCACATGGATATTGATATTGATACGGAAATCAGCCACGCAACTATGCAACATAGAACCCCATTTTCAGCTCATTTATACGCAGTCCACATTACACACATCCATCTAGCCATTCCTTCAATTTCTGTAGTTTGTAGGTTTGTAGTTTGTATGTTGCATTTTGTATAGTACTGATTAAAATCCCCTGATATTACTGAACTTGTAAATCCTTCAGTCTTCTCCGGTAAAACACATAATAATTTACCTTCCAAAATACAAGTACAAATTCAAATCCAAATCGAGATACAGATTACAGATTTACACAGAGAGCAGAAAGGACAGAGAGAAAGCTGCATCTCTCCTGTAATGACCAATCTATTCTATATTCTATACATGAAAAATGTAAACATTGTAGAAACTACATGCAGTGGTACTTTGTATCTTTTTGGAAGATAAAAACAAGAAACAATGACAGCTTAGCACGAGAATCGAGAATGTTTGTGTTTGTCTTTTGTTGTTGTTCTTTTTTTTATTGTTTTTCATGTTTGTTTTCCATCATTTCCCATTTTCCTTGTTGGTTCAAGGTAATAAAAGGCAGTTGATCATCATATTCACATCACTGCCAGTTGCCAGGAGTCAACGTTTAGCTCTTATATAATATACAGTATACATTAAACAAACTTTGATATCCGTGATCCATGATATAAAATGCAAGTTGGGGAGATGAGGTTCAAAAAGGATTGGTAGGAATAATAAACTTAAAAATAGTCAGTTTCACCAGCCGGATTATCTACAGCCTACAGCCTACAGCCTACACTCTGTCGTATTATTGTACTTTTGAATGCAAATAAAAAGATGCGTAGGATGAACGATCCATGATAAGAATGTGCGTATTAAACTCGTGGATCAACAGTATCTGTATAGATGATAATAAAGCCAGTTGAAAACTAAAAACTAAAAACTCAAAACTCAGAACTCTGAATTCAAAACTAATAGTAAAACTAAAACTAGAAGTGAAACAAAAAAGTGGAAGGAAACTTTGAAGATTTTGTCTCTTGACAGAGACAAAGGAGAAACATAAGTTGCCCATTCATATCTGTGTGCTGCATCTGCAATTTGAATCTCTATCTCTATCTGTATCTGTATTATTCTTTTGTGACTCAGTCACTCACTCACTCCTGCTGCTCTCTTTCTTTCTTTCTTTCTTTCTGTATTTTCTCCACAAGACATTAGACACAAGACACAAGGCACAGGACAGAAATGAAGGATAGAAAAAGACCAGCCCAAGCACTAGACACAGGAAAAAGAGTAAAAAGAACCGAGAACCAAGCAGCAAGCACATGGATACAAAGAGACAAGAGGAGGAGATGAGACGAAGCGTTGCATAAGAAATTTGGCTTATATTCTAATATTAGGTTCCTCTTGGTCCAACTTAAAAAGCACACATTCAGCCTTGATGCTCCATGCTTGTACTTTTTCTTCAGCTCTCCTTTTATTTTCTTTTCTGTGTCATCTATCTCTACAACTGAAACTGAAACTGAGACTCAGACTACGGCTACACTGTACACTGTACACTGTACTGAACTGTACTGAGAATGTATGAAACTTTACATACACGAGTACATGAAACATGAACATGAAATGACGCATTGCTCCGAGACTCCAAAAGCCTTAGGATTTACGATTCACCCGTCATTACGATCATACCATGTTTTTTATTTTTTATTTCTCTTTTTTCCACCAGTTTTTTATACTGTTTTAACTGGAGTACATTGTACATGTGTAATGGTATGTGTATGTTTATGTGTGTACCACAACAGAAAGTGTTTGCATTTATCATTTATACAAAATACAAAACATACGTGTTATTAGCACTCTTTTTGATTTATTCACACAAATGCTACGTACAATACACAATTCATTATTCTGTTCCTCGTTTCTTCCTTTGTACTTTATTCCTCTCTCTATTTCTCACTTTTGGAATGCATCAAAAGTTGGCAAACACGAGTAAGACAAAAGTGAGGAAAGTGAATACTCCTTATTATTTATTTCCTTGTGTACAGTTTATTAACATTGTTTTACATAATACATTACATAAAAGTCTATGCCCGATGGTAAATGGTAAATGACATTCTTTATCAACTAATTCTCACGAGTTTACAAGGGTGACAAAAATTCACATAAAAACTGTTACTGTCTCTTTAAATACCTATCTGCAGCATACAATCTAAAGAAATATTAATATAAATGAAACACACAAAAAGATGGATCACTTTATTTATTTTTTTACTCGCTTAAAATAATCTATTATATTTTGGTACAAGTACACAACATTAGATTAGAGATGAAAAAAGAGAAAAGATAATAAATGAAGGGACTGTCATGAAAGATCGTGAGTTGAATATTGGATATCTGTATTAGAGATTTGAAGAGGGAATTTAAAGGGAGAGCAGGTGAGGGTGCGTCACTACAGTTTCACTGAACAAGGGAAAAGATGGATGAACAAAGAACAAAGGGAGCCAGAGAGTATTGTTGTACAAAATTGTACAATGTATAATGTACAAGTAGACGTAGTAAAATTGCATCTTGGTATGGGATGCAGGACAACAGAGGACAGGGACGAAGATTGAAGAGAAAATAAAACTTGAACCAATTTTTTATTCTATTGAGGATGACATTTTTCAATGGAGGAGCCAGAGCTGTAGTAGAAAGTAAACGCAGAAAGTATAGAATATAAAGTAGAAACTGTGGAGGATATCTGAAGGGAAAGGCGTAAGAGTGTGATGTGCACGTCGTACGTCGTACCTCGTGTAGATAGTAGCTCGAAAGATATGGCCACCGCCTGACATCCGAGGTGTTGACTTGAATGACAAATCCGTGTGCGGACGGAATTAAAACTATGACCAGCTCCTGTATCTACCATCCACCATCTTATCTACTGTACAAAACACAGAGTAACACAAAGAGCCCACTACTACTCCCTGTGTCTAGTGCGGATCCATTCATGCTCCTTTTATCTTTTATACTTGGCCACCACCCTTCATCCTTCATCCTTCATCGTATCACTCTTGTTCTGATTCCACACCACACCAGCTTAAAATCTTCTTCAGGAAGTTCCTACATGGAAAATCCTCAAAACTCACAACCAACCCGCTGTCAACTCTGCTTTCTACTTTCTATTTTCTATTGTCTTTTACTTTTGCTTTCTCTGTAATTTTACATGTTGACGTTTTAGATAACGAATGAAACGTGTCTCTTGGCTAGTGTGTGATGCGTGATTTCTACTGATACGACTCAGCGAGTATGTGTGAGTCGATTTTGGGGAATCAAGAGTAATCTAGAATCTGGAATCTGGAATACTGCCCGCTGAAAATGGAAAGTAGAAAGTGGAAAGAGCTGGGACTATCCGATTTTCAAGCTCTAAACTAAAAACTGGGAATTATGAATCATGAATCAAAGTAGAATTAGAATTTCTATCATAGATCATAAATCACCAACCACAATTTCTATATGTGTGTAATGTGTGATGTGTGATCCAAAGTTCTTGCCACGAACAATGAACGATGAACGATGAACCTTCAGACGAGTCGAAACTCAAAACTCCAAACTTTTGTTCTCAGGAGATTGTGCAGTTGTGTTATTATTCAATTAGATTTTGGCTGCTGCTTTTATATATTTGTACAACGTACACGGAGCATTTCTGATTCTTCATTGTTGATCAGTTTGTATTTTGTAGTTTGTATTTTGGGCTTGATAAAAGTATTGTACTTTTTCAAACACATAAAATACATGTACGTTTGTGTATAGGAAATGAAAATAATGGAGATGATGAGACGAGACGAGACACGAGACAACGTGTGAGTGAGTGTGAGTAGAAGTACGAGTTCAACATGGACTTGAAATCAAAATCAAAATCAAAATCAGATTCGGAGTCGGAGTCGGAATTGGACTTGGAATTGTATAGAATGGAATTGCAATTACCGCTCCTACTCTTTTCACTCTTTCTCTCGTTTCTCGTTTTCACTTTGTCGCGGCGTGTGGGAGCTTAGAAATGAATCGGCGAATTGAACCAGTGGGGACGAGACGCGATAGGATTTTCAATCATTGTCTGCCACTTCACAATACCATCACCAGCTCTAGCACCAGCACTACCACTACCACTCGTTCCTTTCAATCTGAATAGACGTTTTACATACAGACAGACAATGAATTGCCTCTGGTTTTTCGTCATATGACAAAATCACATTTAAACGAATCCGTATAAACCATACCACATCATGAAATGAAATCCGCGTTACGACTGATGGCTGACGACTGTACGACTGTGGATCCTTTAGAAAAGTTTTAAAGCTCACTGAATTATTTTCTAATTTTAAGCCAAGCGCTATTCTTTCCTACAGTAGCTTGAATTAAAAAAAAGATATAATACTACTCTATCCTTTTCCACCACAGAATGAAAATTCACAGTTGTGCATTATTATTATTTAGCTTAATAAAATCCATAACGCTTTTCAATCAATCTCTGATTTTCAATCAATTCGGGTTGACTTTTGACATCTCGTCACCTTGTTCTTTTTCTTGTTCTGATCTGAAACTTCAAGTGTCTTTCAAAAGCCGTTAAAAAAACAAAACAAGCTTTGGTAGAATATACTGGTACCCGTATTTTGCACCCTGTTACTTGTATAAATGAGGGTAACGCTGGTTAAAAATTTCATGGACCAATAAATGCCCTTGCCTTATTTGTACCAAGTACATGAAAAAGAAAAAGATAGACATAAGACAGTAGCTGGTGTCTTTTTGCGTGTGCAGTGTATATGGATGAGTAAGGGGACGCGGTGGATCTTTTCTCTTTTGTATTCCGGGTGTGTGAGATGGGAGATGGGAGAGTGGCAGGAAAGTTTAATAAAGAATAGTTATGGTTCCCTGCTCCTGTCAAAATAAATTGGTTCGAGGTATTCACATATACAAAATGTACAATGTACATCCGTCTTAAAAAATACCTCATGTAGTGTGTAAAACGTGTAACACCGTATTATATTATATTACGCTCTCACACTTTCATTCCATTTTATTTTATGTTTTATATATGAACAGTCAACAGTGAACTGCGAACTGCGAACGGAATATGAAGTCGACACACGATTGCATTCACATTGCAAAGGAAAAGAGCGTCGAGTTCTTTCGACTCTCGACCCTTCGCTCCAAACTCCAACTCCAGCTCCAATAGATATCTACACATGTGAATTTAAATGTGCACAATGTACATAAAAATATGTGTTGTGCTGTGTTGTGTATTGATCAGTCGGGAAAGAAATAGGAAATGGAGAGTGGGATGACATGAAAGCGGGGTGAGGAAGACTTAAATTCAAAGCGGAATCGTTAGATAATACTCCAAAAAGCCGAAGCTCGAACTGAAACTGAAACTGAAGCTGAAGCTGAAGCTGAAAGAATGCAGAATGTACAATATACAGAGCACTAACAATTTTCCATTTCCATACTCTTCAAATTCCAGTTCATCCCACACTCTTTTGAAATTTGAGAATATCTACATTCTCCATTCTCCATGAAATACTTTTCGTCTTTGTATAAATTTTACATGCGTATTATTTATTATGTATAGCTGCAGATATTATAGTCAAAAAAAGAGACAGAGAGAAAGCATATTTCCCACATACTTGCTTTCTATTCTGTTGTAGCTTTTCAAGGCAAAATACTTTTGAATCCAGAGTTCGGAATTTAGAATCCAGTTTTAGCTTTTAGTTTGAAATTCGGTTTTGGTTTCGGCATGACTTTGGCTTCGGCTTCAGCCTCAGCTTTGAATGGAGCACGTAATTAAATTTTGTGGTGAGACTTTGAATTTTATGATCAGTGGAGGAATTCAAATCTTCATTCCAATATCCAATAGCACGATCGGATTGGATTGGATTTCCATCCCACATTCTACTTGTGATAGTGATACATGCTGATACCATGTTATTTTGTAAGCCATACTCTATTTTCTATGCTACTAGTTCAAGAGTATATTATTATTATTATGCTTCTAGATTCTACATTCTATGCAAAAAAGCCGGAAGATCGGAGATATATTCAATATTCATAAAATAGGATATAACCATAGAATTGGCTGTCGGCTCGGTGCTTGGTTGATCGCACTTATGAAAATTCTTCCATGGAAAAGTAAAGTTATTCTACTTCTTTTAATCGTCAAAATTTTCTTGTTTCTACAAGCATACTTATTACTTATAAGTTGGCCGTAGCTGGTACTACATACTACATACAGAACTAAAAGTAAAACTAGTCATTGAATATTGATTGAGCAGATTAAACAACTTTTTGTGTATTGTGCATATCAAGTCTAGTATCTAGTATCTAGTATATAGTAATATTGAAAACTTGAAATGATACAGAATGCTCAAGCTAAATACATATTATAATTATCAAGGGGAGAATACATTCAGAAATAGAGAGGGAAAGGGAGAGAGTATAAAAGTCTAGGAACATGTGGTGAAAATGACAAAACTTTGTCTCCTTCATCTTCATTTGCTCCAAACTCTTGGCTAGTTTGAAACAAGTTTCAATATTTAGTTGGAGGTGGAATGAGTAAGGGTCACACTGAAAACTGAAAATGAAAGGAGGTGCAAAAGAGAGACGAAGAGAGAGAGAGTGAGAGAGTGAAAGAAAGTACATGGATTCTAAATATTAATTACACAGACTTTTGGATTTTGGAAGATCATAATATCTAATATCGGTTGTTGCTTGTCGGCTGCCGCTTGTTCTATATTCTAGATTCTAGATTCTAGATAGCAGAGGAGCAGAGGTGGCTTTCTTTATTAGCTCAAACCAGGCTGAAAGTTTGTAGGGAGTAGAAACTATTGAAAAGGGAAAAGAAACAACAGCTGCGTCCACAGTAGCTAATCCTAATCCGAATTCTCCTTCTATTCAATATTCAATATTCAAAATATTTCAAATTCGAAAGACAGAGCGAAATACATCTTCAATCTATAAATATTCTGCAGTCATTAGTCATTATGTTTGTCATACTGTACATTACACATATTTTGGATTTCGTGACTATGCAAATGTAAAAAAATGGAGAAAGGGGCAAAGTGGCAAAGTTTGTATAAATAATGACTAATTTGTTTCTGTCTCAATAATAAACTCAATTTCGACTCGATTTTAATACTGCTCTTCCAATAAGCTACGTTAGCGAATGAGTCTAATAATGTTCAATAGAAAATGTGAAGGCTTAGAAAATGTTGTTTATATACTTTCTACTGTGACGAGCCGAATGAAGCTTTAATGTATTTTTGATGACCCAACTTCCAACTTGTTTGTTGTTGATGAGGAAGACATGAGAATCATTTTAAGTATTTGAATATCAATAACAAAATAGCCATAAAATTGCACCTTGGACATTGGACATCGAACAATGAACAGTGAACAGTTTGATTTTGTTTGAGGCGCTGATTGACTAACGAACAATTTTCTTGCTAAATGCCTTTCAAAGTTTTATTATAATAGAAAATATTAACTCCGTTTTTAACACTCGGTTTGAATTTCCCTCACCCGTTTCAACTTAAAATTTCAACTTGACTTTTTTTCCTAGTGAAGTTGCATACATTCAAGTATTTGCTATTGGGAATGAAATAAAGTGAAGGAGTATTCGTATAAAATTCTGTCATGATCATGACTGACGACTGACTGGTGAAACCAAAGAGATGAAAACTGAGGAAAAGTTATTCCATTCATTCATATATGCACAGCTACATAGATAAAGCTGCATGTGGAACGCAGAGGGGGGTTTATTTCTTTGCCACTTTCACTCCGTTCCCACTGCCTCTATAATCTATAGTGTAACTATTCAGCAGTGCAAACTGCAAAAAGAAGTGAGCGACTTGGAAAAGAAAATGGTGAAGAGAGGGAAGAGGATAGAAAATAAAGAAATGGAGTAGGAAGAGCTGTCCGAACTTTTATCCAGCAATTTCCCTTTGTGAAAGTCATTAGAAGTCGTCGTCTAGGGAGAATGACTTTCCATTTCACTGGATCATGTAATAGCCTTTATTATGTTTAGTACGTATCAGGCACACATATTAGGAGTGGAGGGAGATACGAGTCACGAGTAAAGAGTAACGAATATAAAGAATAAGAACTAAAGAGAAAGCGTGGTGCATCCGAGATAGGGAAAATGCATCTATTCATTTATAGTTATACTTTATACATATATTCACTACTCCCTGTTTCACTTCACTCTTCTACCTTCAATGCCACTCGGTGATAGAAACATGCAATTCCACAAGAAATACCACCTTTTCCTTTTCATACAGTAGCTTTCTCCTCTCTATCTTTTTGCTTTCCCCCTCTTCATTTTGGAAGATTAGAGGGAAATGAAAATTTCGATGCCTCTACCTTTCTCTCTCTTTATAAGAAAAAGTAAAAGAAGAATGACGGTGGCACATTAAAGTAGAAATAGCCTTTACCTTTCCCATGTTCTTAAACTTATTATAAAAGATATATCGATAGTACACAAAATACAAAATACAAACTGACTATTTCAAAGTTTCAAAGCTTCAGAGTTTCAAAGTATAAACGTATGAAAACGATATTCTATCCAGATTAAATATTGAGCTTTGAGGATTAAATCATTAATATTAATAGAGGACTAAAACACTAATCATTGAGCATTGGGCATTGAGCAATTAGATATGGAGAAATATTTTTAAAAGGCCCCTTAGTTCAAAATTCCAAGCTGAAAGTACGCTGTAATACTTTTAAAAGTATTTATAACAAAGTTGCAAATGATAATTAGAAGAAGAAGAGGCACTTATTTTCACATGTCTGTGTAACGGTACAAGTAATTTGAGCATGAGTCTGGAATTTGGAAGCTGGAAGTTAAAGTTGAAGTGCAAGTTAAACTGGAGATAAAACTGACTTGTATCTGTATAATGTGTAATGTATAATGTACAAACTTGCGCGTATTAAATGGTAAATGTTAGTTGAGACGAGGAGAGGGAAAAATTAAGAGAAAAGTCTTAAAATGTCTCGGAAGGAGAAACCATAAACGAGGACATGTTCAATCTTCAATGTTCGTGTTTGTGTGTTTAGCTGGAAAATTTCAGCTCAGTCGTCACGTTAATATGAGGCACGAACGGAAACAGGAAATATCTCGAGTCTGGAGTCTTTCGTCTCTCAAGGCTCAACTCTCAAGTCTCAAGTCGCGTCTAAAATTTTTATGTTGCTCATGTTATAATGATGATAGGTTTGACGATGACAATGACGATGACAAGCGTTAAGGAAGGAAGGGAAGGAAACGGAAAGTGACAGCTAACGAATTCAAACTTTTTTCACAACAACAACGACAACGACAAGGATAACGATACTGACGATGTTGGTAAATGTGATGATGATGATGATGTCAACAGTTTCGTTTTGTCGTGTGTCGTGTGTCTCGTGTCACACATGAAACTTTTCTCCATTACTCCGGAAAAGGCCTTATCTTGCCCATTCTGCTCTTTAATTTTTAACTCAAACCTCATTTTAATTTCAACTCTTTCAGCAACTATTTTCTAATTTAACCGTAACATTTTCATCGCAATTAAGGATACAAAAATGTGCTGTGTATTTAATTTTTAAGTACACTAAACTTTAAATTGTCTGCATATTATCACATTTTTGCCTGTAGTAAATATATAGCTTTTAAACAAGACGACAATTATGATTATTTTCTTTACTTTCTTTTCTTTAATTCTATAGAAAAATAGTTTGGAATAATTAAAATCGAGTTGAAAAAAGAATAAACTCTATCTAATAGAACTTTTGCAAAAAAATCAATCATTTCTCCTTTAAACATACAAATCTTCTTTTTGGCTCCTGGAATTACCGTAAAGTAAAGAAAAAATAACGAGACAAGAATATAATCAGGGTATTAAAAGTTAAAGCACGGCAAAAGTCAAGTCTCTGATTTAAAAAAAACAATTAGACCAGCAAATATTTATAGAATACTCTAGACTGGATACTCTAGAGTTGTAAATTAGAAATGGAAGTTGTAATCAATTTACTCAATGTCTGCAAAATCCTGACTCTAAACTCTTAACTGTCTTAAAATTAAGCTGTAACCCGAGCCAACCAAAGATGAGATTTAGCCAATGTGTAGTAGTTTCAGTTGTAATTGTATTTGTAATTTAGATGGATGGCGTTGGGATTATTTCTTCATTATGGTTATCTCCATCTTTCTTTTCACTTTTTATCTACATTCTTCACTCTTTATTCTGTTCTAGTATTCTAGAGTGCATGACTGTATGAAAGGCTGGAATGTTTTACATACGTTTTAGTTTTTTCCTTTCCTCCATGGTGACGACGATGACGGGAAGGGAGATAAAGATAATGGGTGACGGATAGAAACTAGAAACGAGAGAGATTTGAGATTTGAGATTCGAGATGAGAGCTGAAAGTTGAGAACTGAGAGCTGAGATAGGACACAAACTACAAATACAAATACAAACACATACAAAACAGAGTGGAAAGAGAAGAGGATGAAGTAGAATATAAATAAAGCTGTAGACGTACGTGCGTTGGAATTGAGATTTTTTAATGTCTCACTCCCTTGAACTTAGAACTTGGAACGTGGAATGGCGTTGGCTCAAGAGGATTTTTTCATGAGGAAAGTACACACAAAAGACTGATAGGAGCCCACTGTTCACCGTATCTGTATCTGTATTGTAGTTATTATAAAGCTCTCGTACATTTCTACATTTGTACATGTGAGGAAAATACAAAATACAAAACAATGCTGGATTCTGGATTCTAGATTCTGGTTTATCTCAAGCTTCAAGCTTCAAGTCAGTCCTAGCCTTTCCCCTTACTCATTATTCTTCTGCGTCCGTACTGAAGTTTCCAGAGTATTACAAAATTAGGACGACGAATGAGTCTGAATCTGGTTCTGAATCTGAATGCAAATGTCATGTGATAGAAATTCTTTAAATCTTTTTACATGCATACTCACAATATTTTTTGTTATCACAGAAGCTTTTTTTATAAGATAAACGACATGTTTTGAAGAAAAGTGTGGTGGGTCAAAGAGAAATTTGTATGTATTTTATGTATTTTTTTAAAAAATGTTGCTTGAGATTCTAGCTATGAGTCTGAGGCGTATTCTCTTATTATTCTGTTTCTTCACCCATACTCTGTATTACTGTATTTCTGTATTCAAGTGTGAGGTTTAGTTTTCTCCATTAATATTCAGTTAAAATAAAAGAGGAAAGAAGGAAGAAAAAGAAGTGAAAGTTGGAAGAAATTTCCATGGCTGTTGTATTTCCCCCCTATTATTTCCCGAATCTAGAATCTAGAATCCAGCACATACTTGAGAATTTGAAATGGAAGAAATGAGAATGAGAAGAGGGAAGAAAGTGAGACGGAAGGAATCAATGTCCAATTATCTAGTTCTTTGGAAAGGAAAAATTCCCCCATTCCTTCTTTCCATTCTCTTCTCATCTTTTTTCCAGTTTCTAGTTTGAAGCTTGGAGTTTCAAGCATCGAGTTTCCTCTATCGCTTGACTGAGTCTGTTGTTTTGTAACTAGAATAATAATAAAACATCTAGAATCCACAACACTGTACATTATACAGTATGTATTACATACTGTATAGGGTATACGGAAGAAACAATACGGAGCTGAAATTGGAGTTTGGTGCATGGCAACATCAGATTTCTTCATTTCATTCACATCTGTTCCATTTCCATTTCCATATCATTCATTCATTCTATAGACTACAAAATAAAAAATACAGAGTAGAAAAAGTAAAAACAGCTTTCTTCACTTTCAATCCTATTGTTTTTTGTTTCTTGCCTGGCCTGTGGAAAAATTTGAGACTTGATATTTGAGAAAAAGTCAAATTCCAACATGGATTGAATATCTGTTGATGTCGTGGAAACAAAAAGAAAGGAAAAGAAAACAAACCTACAGATTTTTGTGTGTGTATCTTGTGTATAACATAAAATTGTGTAGAATGTACAAGTCTCGTCTTTTCATTTCATTTTATTCCAGGGGTGATGTTGGAAAAAATGGAATTGGAGTTGGAGTAGAAGCATATTTTCCATTTCCATTTCTACATCCAAGATTTTAAGGAAAATATATCAGCTACAGACTACAAACAAATAAAAGCTTGACTCTTGCAAAGGCTCAAAAAACTCAAAGACTCAAGACTCAAGACTCAAGACACGAGGCATAGATTTTTGATTTGAATTCACTCAATAAAATTGTTTTTGACTCTTGAAGAGTAAAATAAACTCTTGATTTTTTCCTGTAAATGTTATTTCTTTCCTTTTTTCTGTCAAATGTCAACTGTCGGCATCTTCCATTCTATTTTCCTCCTTCCATATTTTACGATATTTTGAAGCATGTACTGAATACTTGTTTATTATTGAATACTCGCCTTCGTCTGCTACATTTTCACATGCTACCATTCAGCATGTGAAAACACACGTCGAAATCAATATGCATCTATGTAAAAATAAAATTGGTGTTGGTATTGAAATCTGAAATTGAAGCTGAAATTGAAATCGTAAAAAGGATTCTCACTTTTCCCATTCCCAACCAACTTTGATGCAATGATTAAGATTTCTCGGAGGGAATCCATTCCAATTTCATTCCTCCATTCCTCCATCTGATTCCAAAGAGCTCCTTAGGTACTTGACGGGGTGTAAAATATCTCTAAAGAAGTGTAAATGTGTGAGACTGGGCACAGTTCACAGTGCAAAGAGAGAGAGAGAGAGAGAGAGAGAAAGAGAGAGAAAGAGAAAGTCAAGTCCTGTGAATATCATAGGAAAAGAAAGGATGAGATTCAACTTTCTCATTTTCCCTGGGTGCTGATAATATATGGATGTCCTGTGTATGGGATATGGGATTCAATAGAAAATAAAATTCAGATTGTATGCACCGTCTGGCGTTTCAATAATAATATTACTGGAAAATTGAGAATGTGCGATATTTCAATTTTCCTCACCATATGTACCTTACTTTCTACATTCTACATGCTTCGTAGATACGGCATTACTACATACATCAGCCAAACCAAGCCAAACCAAACCAACAGCCAGCAGATGCAGCTGCTACTTTCTCTATATCTTTCTTCTGTATTTACATGTAGGAAAATAAAACGGGCTTCAAAGGAAAGGAGAAGAAAAAAATAATGTATGAGGTATATCTACAGAAAAGAGCGGAAGATTCCTCTCTTTTTCTTCTTTAGAATCTCCGTCCTTTCCGTTTTACCCGACTTGGATCTTGGATCTTGGTGTTATGCATTAACATGGAGTTTGCAATTTTACTCGCCCTGTTTTTGACGACGGACCAACACCAAGAAGAGGCGATGGAAATGGCGATGGAAAGTGAGAGATAGATGAAGAAGGAAATGGTATGTGTAGCTAAACTCTAAACTCTAGACTCTAGACTCCAGACTCTAGATTCTACATTCAAACTATTACTGCTTTTGAATTGAACTACACGTATAAAAGATGTGTGTGGGGAATGTGTCTATGGGTATGGAAAAGGGAAGATTGAAGACACTCTACCAGTTTCAAAAAGTAATGTAAAAGACCCCAGAGGAGAATTCCAATTCTAAAAAAAAAGACGGAGAGGAAAAAAGAAGCATGGATATTGGATATGCAATATGTACAGTCCATACTCCACACTCCATGCTCCATACACAGCTAAAATCTATCTAGAATCTTGAATCTACAATCTACATGTACAAACACAAATACCCATCTTTTCTCAAGGATATCAAAGTCATAAAGATACTTTTTATGGTTTTTCCCTCACCCCGGCAAATGTAAGCGGACGAGCAAGCGAGCAAGCGAAGGAGCAAACCAGCACGGAGGAAGCCAAAATGCGACTATCTTTAAAGAGTGAAAGTAGAAAGTCAAAGTCAAAGTTAAAATTCAGAGTCACTCGTCGATGTGCAAAATGTGTCCATCTACAATACTTTATTTGTGTGTGCTCCCGTTCACTCGCTCATTCTCCCACATTCCATTTCCATTTCCATCTTTACATTCGACATTCTGTGTACAATTTACAGTGTACAGTGTACAACGTACATCCGTTTCTCCACTTTCTCCCTTTCGTTTTTTATTCCATTCCGTTCGGGAGAAAGTCGTTTCATGTTGGCTTTTTATTTTATTTTTTTAGGAATACTAAGATCAGAAACAAACAGTAAACACAATATTTACGACCATTCAAACCCCCTTTTTTATTTATTTCACATGTCCTTTTTGCCTCTTTATCCTCACATTTGTATGACCATCTCAGTCACAGTTGGAGGAAAAGATGGAAATAAGTTGTAGTTTCTAGATTCTAGCTTCTAGCTTCTGGCTTCTGGCTGAACATGATGTATTAGTTATTGGTCATTGCTTAAAACAGTCAAATACTTTCTCTGAATAAATAGGAAAAAGTAAATCGTATTCGAAAACTGTTCATTAAAAACGGGGAAAATAAGATAAAATAAACAGTTAGTGTTTTTATCAAAATGGCTCGCATCATTTACATAAAAGTTTCTTTTGGACGTACAAAGTAAAAGAAGTGAAAGTGGGATGAGTCATTTAGGTTTCAGAGGAAATGAGATGCAATGGATGGAAGTTTTAGTTCCGCGAGGGGGTGTATTTTTCATGTATATTTGCTTTTTGAAACTTTCTTCTACGGTTAAAATAAATCGAGTTGGAGTTGTCCATTTTTCTTGTAGACTTTCTTCATCATTATCTTATCATCTTGACTTGACGCGCTTTAAGGTTTTTATGACATTTTTCAAATCTCAAATCTCAAGACTCAAGACTCAAAGTCTTCTTGAATGTGTTCCTTTAGCTAGATATTTCAGCTGTCGGTTTTGGATTTGGATTTTTCTCGTACGGCTATTACACTGTCTAATGTTGCATATTAAATGCACGCACCATTTCCCAGTCCCAGTCTCAGCCCAGTTCCACTTCCATTTCCATTTCTACTTCCAGTGCCATTTTGAGTGCGAGTCGGATGATATTAGAGAAAGCCATCATTTGTTCTATTCCATGCCATTAGCTTTCATTGACAACTGCCAGTGGCAACTGTGTCTTTTCCGAGGGAGATGAGAAGCTTTGAGGTTGGAGTTTTGAACACTTTTGTCGGGATATTCAAATACTCAGATATTCAGTTTTCTCTATCATGGATCCTTCAAATGCTAAAGTACATAGATATAATACGGGAGTAGACAATTTTTAAATGAACCTGTACATTCTACATTATACATAATAAAGCTCTCCAGACTCCAAACTCCAGACTCTTGTCATCTTTCAGCCAGAGACTGGAGCCTTCATGGTTCGTAGAAAAAATTACATTAAGTTTGATAATGATGGGTTGTCTCTTCTCTGTTCTGTTCTGTCCTTTACTTGTCCTGAAGGGAGCCACGCTCTGAACACGAAAAGTTCTGAACACGGATCAAGTCACGTTTCCCTATTCATATTTACTTGTATCAAAATTGGGCAGAGACATGTATATAAATACATACATAGTTGCAGGCGGCAGCTCCTGTCTACTGTCTACTGTCTACTGTGTACAAGAGGAGGATGAGGTGAGAGGAAAAGAGAAGAGAGAAGTAGAATCTTTAATTTTCATACAACGTAAGAATGATTTCCGGAGAAATGAGACCTTCTCGCAAGTTGAAAGGAATGATACATGGCTCTGAATTATGGAGACATACAAAGAGAGAGAGAGAGAAAGTGGTGTGACTTGGATTGGTTTGGATAGTAGAAATGTCTGCAGCTCCACACAACTGCTCACCAGGCTCCACTAAATTAACATATCAAAGGAGAAATTGAGGCAATTTTCCGTCCCTCAACGGCTTTCTCCGCTTTCTCCACTGTACATAGTATACTTTTCATACTTTGTATATTGCACACTGCAGGATGTAGGATGTAGAATGTAGAATCTAGAATCTAGACTGCATCGTACTCACGTTGAAAATTCACAGCAGATAGATGAAAAGGATGCGGATTGAAGAATACTGAACAGGCTATATAATATTATAATAGTGTGCAGTGGTGGGAGTAGTTTTTGTGTCGACAAATGCATATTTAATGATGACGCTTGGTAAACTCATTTAGACCACAAATTTCCCTTCTTTTTTCCAACTGACGAGTCCACACCACACCACACCAGTGGAAATTGAAAGTTGATGAGTTGCTTCAAAATCTCATCATCAATATTCTCTTCTTGTTCCTCGCTCATTTATGTACATTGTTCATTGAAGACATAATACTTGTGCACATTCTTGGAATAGAAAATTTAGAAAATTCGGAATTGAGGGCAACTCACGTTCACGTTCACAATATCAATCCCAATAAAAAAATCCATAGAAAAAGTAAATTACAGATTTTAAATGAACATTTTTAGATCTATTACTTCAAGTACAAAAGGTTTCTTACTCTTCTTCTAACCCTAGAAAAAGGAGAAGAAAAGCTACAATATTCTGTTTCTGACTGTTCAAGTTGGCTTAAGGTACAACATGGAAGCATGTAACAGCGGCTGCATAAAAATAAAATACTATTTACTAGTGTAGCTGGTCAAACCTCCTTGTTGTTCCTTGATGTTTTCTTGGTGCATTTTGTGCATGTATCCAAGTTTTGGTTTTTGAATGTTGGATGTTGTATGCAGGTGCTGCAGTAAGACAAAGTACCACCACAAAACAACAGAGGACAAATGAAAGTCTTCTATGCATCGGTCGACCAGCGGAGCAACATTTCATGCCGACCTTTGTAGTTGATGTAGTTTATTACACGGTACCGTAAGGCACCGCACTGCACTGCATACTGCACGATCAACGTTCTTTGTGCTTTGTGCATGTATCTTGACTTTTCTCAGAGCAGCAATTTGCGTTTGAATATTTCCTTACAACTCTCTCAGCTGACAGAGACGGTGGTGCAGAGATAAAAAGGACAGTATTATATTTGTACCACATCCAAACCCCAACTCAGGTTCAACATTCCTCTCTAAATATAAAATATACCGTAACAAGCATCTACAACACACACGCAAGCTTTGGTGCAACTACGAGTAAAGTTCACATTTCACCAGAACAAAGGAAACATAAAATATAAAATATAAAATGCTCGACATTTTTGTCGATGCCCCAGTTCTTTGTAAGTAAATGTATCACACAATACAATTTACAGCACAGAGAAAACTCTTGTATCTGTAAACTATATTGTACATTGTACACTGTACACTGTACACTTCTAGAGCCTCTCTTTCTTTGATCTCCTAACGAATTCCAATTCAAAGTCGAGTTTGAGAGCTGAGAAAGAAGAGAGAGAAAAAGAAAAATGCATCACATTGTTTTCAAACTATGCCTCTGAATTTCTGTAGTTTACCACTTTTTTACCGTTTGGTCTGCTTTGGTTTTTGGTTGTTAGTTTTTTTCCTCCTTCTCTTCTTCTGGTTCTGGGGAAAATGCTTGGCGTACCTCATATTTTATTTTTTTGGTACTCTTTAACTCATTTTCAGATCTGTAACTTCAACTCCAACTCCAACTCTAACTGTATTTTAACTGTAGTTGTAACATTTCGTACATTTTGTTTCTTAAGAGCCAAAAAAAGGAAAGAAAATGCCCAATTTTTTGTGTGTTTAACAGCAACTTCTACCGTCCTTTTCTGTAGCCATTTCACTTTTTCCTTTTCAAGTCCAGAAATTTCGGTTATTTGCAGTCTGCCATTCGCCATTCGCCATTTGTCAGAGTTGTTTTCTCCTTGACGTATTTTGGTTCAAAGGTTTTTGAATCCCTGTTTTCTTTCTCCGTGGTCTCGTGGATCCGTGCTGTTTTCATGGAAATGGAAATAGAAAGGACTGGAGAGAGGCAAAAGGAGGAAAGAGAAAGTAAGTAGATGTGTATGATAAATGTATGTGGATGAGGACAACTGGAACTGGAACTGGTGCTGGAAAAGATTTTATGGGCATATGTACAATTTACAATGTACTGGAGCTGGAACTGGACACTATCGTAAAGCTCGTACCGCGTACCGTATTTCTTGTTCAATGTTGGTTTTCATTTAGACTCAACCTCTGTTTTTGACTCAATGTCCTCATATTTTACATCCTCACACACAAACAACATTTATAATTCCTACTTTCTACTCAACTTCTATCTTTGTCTTTGGTCAAAACATACAGAAAAAAACCCTGTTGTTCAACTGCTCTGTACTAAAAGAAATAAGAAATAGAAAGTGAGCATCTTGCCTATAGCCCAAGTGTATTTGTGTATTTGTATATTTTATATATATATCAACAATAAACAAGTACATATTTATTTATGTGTGGGTGTTTGTGTGTGGGTGCGTTGTTTGCAAGTCATTCCCACATGTAGACAAACAACCTTGAGCAATGTGAGGGGAAAATAGAGAATGTGGATGGTGGATTTTTTTGGAGAGTATGTGTACTTTCCTCTGTTGTGTTTTGGAAAGGGGAAAGATGAGGAATATGAATGTGTTTTTGAAGGACATTTTCCACTCGCATCCTTTTGTCAAAGAGCTCACTGCTCACTGCTCACTGCTCAAAGCTCAGAGTTGAGAGTTCAGGAAAGCTCAATAAATTCAGGATTAGTTGTTTGCTTCCCCGTTCAGCTTCAGTTCCAGCTTCAGTTCCAGCTCCGGCTTCGGCTTCGGCTTGAGGGAAAATGGAAAACAGACAGACATACCCAAACACAAACACAAGCAGACAAACACATGGAGAAGCAGAGGGGAAAAGATGAAGGGTTTGTGTATTTTTTAGAAATTGCCCCTGGTTTTTGTACAGCATACAGCATACAGTGTACAGTGTTCAATGTACAGAGTAATATAAAAAGATAAAGAGAATACCAAAAAACATACAGAGAAGAATGTAACATAATAAAAATAATAGAGAGAGGAGAAAAAGGGCAATGTTTTGGTTTGTGCATTTTGTGAGTGTTGACAAAAAAAGGGGATTCTTTCCTACTTTATGTGTTATGTGTTATGTACATTTCCCTCTTCTTTTTTTTACTTTATTTATACACCCATATTTTTTACAACGTCCCAAAGTATAGTATAAAATATAAAGTATAATATAATATGATATGTAGAAGAATATACAGCTAAATTGATGAATGGTCATTTTTTTTCTCCCATTTGTTTTGGTACTACAGGAGGAGTTGGCAGCTCGACTTTCTCGAGAGGATGAAGGCACCATAGTGGATTCGACGGGTGAGTTTCGAATCGTCTTTGATTTTGCTGGACCACGTCCAATTGGATTTGGAGATGCAGGAGCTGGATTCCTCGTACGATCTCCCAATTCCAATCCTCGAGACTCAAGACAACAAGAAACAGCTCAGCAGGAGCACCAGCACCAAAATCAAAACCAAAACCAAAACCAGAACCAGAACCAGCATCAAGATCAGCAAAATGATGATTTTTCCATCGACGATGATGGTTACGACACGACGGATGTGACTCTAGTGACTCAGAGTGACTTGGTGAATGCCAAGGCGTACCTCAGCAGGCTGGTGGAGCGGTGGGAAGGGCCCATCAGCCTCGTCCTATTTGCTCGCAACTCCTCACAAGTGGATGCTAGTCTGGAATTTATTGCTCAAGCCAGAGTTTGTCATGAACTGACGAGGAAGTGGGTTTCATTCCATTTAGTTTTCCCCCTGGTCGACTCTCCCACTACAAATACAAATCCAAATAAAAATACAAAAAGAAACAGTAAATCCCATAATAATATTAACAGTGACAATGACATTGAAATTGATACAGATAACAATGACCTGGATTCAAGGAGTCAAGTTAAAAATAATAATAATAAAAAGAGAAAAAAGAAGAAATCTAGTCCAAGTACATCCTCATCATCCTCATCATCTTCTTCCAGAATAGATTTATCACAGTGCCAAAAATTTAACGTGGACTTGATCCAGAGCCGGAAGCTCCTCACCACTAGTTTTAATTATGACGATCGTGTGTACCCAGTGAATTTGCTGAGGAATGTGGGACGAAAGAGAGTGATGACTGAATTTTCCATGGTGGCGGACATTGACATGCTCCCTTCCGCCGGACTCCGCACCAAGTTCCAAAAGTTTGCTCGTGATAAGCAACTGGACAGTGGGAGGGCGGGGAGTGAGGGGAATAGTGATGATAGGAAGAGTGTGTTTGTGGTGCCTGCGTTTGAGAGTAAGAATGGGGAAGCTCCCTCAACTAAGAGAGAGCTCCTCCAACTCATTGATAAGTATCAGGCCAGGCCCTTCTACTACGATCTCTGCTGGAAATGTCAGGTAGGTTCTGGAATTAAAGTCAATTATTGTACTTTTTACTTCTTTGGCTTTAACTTTAGCTTCAGACTTATACTTTGTACAGTAGATTGTAGATTGAGCTTGCCTGTAATTCAATTATCTTTCTTTTCCTTACAACTTTCTCCATTGCTTTCCATTTCCTAAGCTTTTTCTTAGTAGTTTTTAGTTTGTCCTAATAAAGATACCTTTTATTTTGTAGTTCTACTTGGTCTAGTTTTTTTCTAGCTTGGAGCTTTGTTCTTAGGCTTGGAGTTTGGCTCTGGCTCTTACTATTTCTTTTTCTATAGTTAAAGGGAATACGAACACGAGGTCTGGTTTGTCTTCTTTCTTCTTGCAACTTGCAACTACTTTGAAATAATCCTGTGTGAAGCCCTTGTACCTTGTACCTTGTACCTTGGAAAAGTGGATGTGGATGGTGATAAAGTGGAAGAGGAGGAAGAAGAAAGAAAACATTCAAGCCTCATAGCCATCTCTTTTCCTGATAATATAAAACATCGAGGCTCATGACTCAAGATTCAAGATTCAAAAGACTCTAGACTCTAGACTCTAGAATCTAGATTCTAGACTCTAGATTTTAGATTCAAGGCATTCTCTTCTTTTCTATTAACCGCTCCAAGCTCCTCATGTAAACGTGATAGTGATAGCGCTCTCGCTATAATTATCAGTCATCCGTAGCCGTGGCCGTAGCTCTAGTCGTAGGAGAATCCTCCTCATTCATTTTCCCGACACAACTCCATACTCCATACTACATACTACAAACTAAATACTGTGCTGCACAGTATTGTACATATACTTGACAAGTCTTTGCTCTTCTCCTTTTCTCTCCATAGCCTTTTCTTCAATACCCCTGTTGGTTACATAGATAGAGCAGCTCAAAATTGAGAAATTGGAGTGGAACACTGTAATTTTTATCCCAGTCATTAATTATCACACACACACACACTCACACACATTTTTAAACGCAGTCAGAATCATGTCAGACATTCATTCTTCTCTGTGTAAATATTCGCGAGGCAGAACCAAATTTTATTACACTGGATGAGATGGGATGGACTCTAGACTCTAGATTCTAGACTGCACAACATCGTAAGTGCAACATTAGTTTAGGATAAAAGACAGATAAATTTTGATAAATGGCACATCCCACACTCTGTCGCTTAATAAGTGGGGAGTTCTGAAAGCGGAGTTTTGAGTGTGGAAAGTGGAGAGTGGATAAAACAGCTGAGATCAGAAAGAAGCCAAGAACAAACGTATATTTTAGAAGCGGTACAGCTTCCAACTCCACTTGTCTCATCTCATGAACAAGGGAATGTGCAAGTGAATATTAGAATATTAGTATGACGTTTGACGTTCAAAGCTTGTACGTCTTTTAGTTTGATGTACCCAAGTTTCAAAAAAATAGTATCAGTGGATATAAAATACCCTGAAAAATTCCTGTAGATAGAAGAGCTGATGAGGACGAGGACTGACAAAGTCCTGCTTAGCTCACTATTGATAACTGTTAACGGGATTGGCTGAGCTTGTTAGATCTTTGCCGAAAGTTGTGTAGGAATTTCTTTTCTTTTTTCAGGTTTTTACGCCCTTTTTGTCTCTCCTCCGATCTTTCCCCGCTCATGTTTTTGTCATAGCCTCGTATTAAGTATTTGAAATAATACCTGATATAATAAGAAATAAAGGGTGAGGAACCGCAAAGAGCAAGATAAAAGAAGGAGCTCAAGAAAATGAAGATGTGAGTCAGGAGTAAGGATCAAGTTGTAGCATTTCTGACTCTAGTTTTTGTATTGGTGCAGCTGTATTTCTATGATTACACTGTACGCGGTACGCACTACAATTTTTAACGTTGAACATCGAGCATTGAGTATCTTTCTTTAGGAAGGAACTGTACAAGTTTTGACAGATACATAAAATGGATTGAGTGAATTTTATCAAAAAAAAATCAAGTTGGATGAGTTTGAGTCCGGCAGCCTCATGATTCATGATGAAATGAAATTGATTTTCCAGAACCTTTTTCACTGTCCTGAGCATTGAAGGCGAAGAAGAATTCTTCTATACTTCCAGCAGCAATGCCGATTCCAGTGCCAATGCCAATGCCAATTCCAATTCCATGGGTCTTACTCTTGCTGATGTATGATGTTGGATGTGTTATTACTCAATACTATATTTACTAGACTACTGTACTTTGTACTTTGTACAGTGTTCAGTTATTTCTTTGAAGAGCAGCGAGTTAGAAAGTCTTTGGAAGAAATCACCATCATCATCATCATCATTAGAAGAAGGTCAAAAGAATGAAGAGTGAAAGGCCAAGACATTTTGATCAGAGAGGAGAAAAGAGGAAGGAAATAGGAAGCCAATTTCAGATAGAAAAATCTCTTGTAGTCAATCTATATTTTCTTCCATCTGTACAAAAATATACACTACATGTAGACTGTAGACTGTAGAATGTAGAATGTCGATTATACCGTCGACTGTAGGTATGACACAGACAGAGATACATACTTTTCAGAGTCTGTCTGACTCAGATGTCTGATTAAAGGTAAAAATACCAAACACAGAAGAGAAGGAATACAAACACTTGAGCTTTGTATCTAGCTTAAATTTAGATAGATAAAAACATGAAAGAGTTCGGAATTTGGAATATTCTTTTTATTCTCAAGTATCTAGTTTCGAGTCTCGAGTTTCTCAAGGGGAAAATTAGGAGGAAAAAGTGTTCAGTCGCTCTTTTTAGAGATAGCTCATTCGGCATTTGGTATTCGGTGTTCAGTATTCAGTAATCAGTGAAGAATAAGCATTACAGGATTCCAACTACGTTTTTCCTATTTCTCCTCCTTGTTATTCCTGTCCTGGTGATGACTGACGATGTGTTAGTTAGCTAGTTTTTTTAGTAGTTTTGGTGTAAAAAGCAAAAAAGGGAAAAGGGAAAAAACCCGAGAGGCCATTACGCACATAAAATATAATACACAATGTATAATTTACAATGTTTGTACATTGTACATTCTAAATCCTACATTCCACATTCCATGCATGCTTATGCGAAGAGTTACTTGAAGAGGAGCATTAACTTTTTCACGGCATAACTATTTCCACTACACTGCCAAATTTGGGACTAAAGTGGAAAAAACATGTTAAAAATGAAAGGGAAACTAAAATTTCCTACATGAGCTCCTCTTGTTAATTATACACAACTTAACACAATACAATACGCACTACAGTAAACACATCATATGTGTAGAATTTTCTCTGGAAAGCTCAAGACTCCAGGCAAAGTGGTCTTATGGAATATTAGTACAGAAAACCCTGAAAACTTTGCAACAAACTAACGATTCACATTGTACATTGTGCATTGTACATCTATGTAGTTAGAGTTGGAGTTTGAGTAAAAATAAGTTTGTGAAAAAGGAAAGAGCAAAACAAAATAACAGAGTTAGACCGACACAGACAGAAAATAGAAGAGTGTTCAATGTTCAAAGGAGCTTAATGCATATAAAGTATAAAGTGCGTATATAGTATATAGAAGTAGTACAAAGTTCATAGTGCCGACATTTGTTGTTCATTGAAAACTTGCAACTTGTTTTATCCCAAATACTAAATAGCAAGTGGCGAATAGCGAATAGCGAAAACCGGAGACGGAGGAGTTTGTGAAAGTGTGCTTCTGGTTGTGCTTGTCTAGAAGTGGAGTTAAATGAGTCGCAAATTATCGTGTTGGATGGGTTTCTAAATACCCCGTAATTTACGAAAGTGCCTTTATCCATCTTTCCTCAATCCCCATTTTCTATCTCCTTCTTCCGCTCCTCTTCACTTTTCTCTTTTCCCAAGCAGAAACACTAAATTGAATACTTATACTTTATACTGTGTACACTATACTTTATAGTGTACCAATAGACTGAAAATAACTATCTATTTTTTATTTTTTATCGCACTGCATCTACAATCTAAAATCTACAATCTACATCAAGACACACTGAAAATTTATCTTGCTCCTTTTTTCTTTAACCACCCTCTGAACTCCACAGTATTTTTAAACACATAAAAAATGCCACAAAGACACTTTGTTAGACCTTGGCCATTCTTTTCCAGTTTCTTTTATTATGTTAAAGCACAAAGTACAAAGTACATGCAGAATGTTGAACGAAGGAAATCTAATGGCATTGCATTTTGTTGTTGCTCTTGTTGTTGTTGTAAACCCAAAACCGAAACCGGAACCATCTTAGTCGATGCATAATTTATTGCTAGTATTTAGAAGGATTGGGAATCGGTTTCATCTGGTTTCCATTTTTTTTGTTGTGGTATGTGGTAAAAAAGTAAAGTATCTTTGTTCATTTTATTTACAGTAGCTCTCTTTTATTGACTTGTCTTGACTTGATTTCTCACTATTTGTAAAATGTACATTTTTTTACAAGTTCCACTTCAACTTTAACTTGTTATTCTGTATTCTGTACTTGGTTACAGCTTTTACATTTTACATTTTACACTTTACACATTTCGTGACACTTTTGGAAAGTATTCAAAGAATTTTCAATTTCCCATCTTTATGTACTTTCCACTTTGTAGGTATTTGAATAGGATCTCTCTCAAAAGCCGAAAGCCGAAATTCAAAGTATTGATCAAGGCTGATCGCTGAGCACTTAGCTCAGCTAAACTGTGAGGTCTGAGCTCTGAGACTTTGGAGGAGCTTTGAATTGAAATTGGAGAGAGTCGATGTGGTATGAGAGCCGTGGGAAATCAAGTAAAAGTGTGTGTATGAATTTGATTGCTCTTACTGTCTCTCTTCCTCATACATAGAGCATAGAACATAGAGTATAGATATTATACAAATAAAATAAAGTACCACTTGAGAATACGGAAAACAAGTACACACTACACACGTCAAGGCAAACGTCTTTTGATGAGTCGGACGCGTTCTGCATTCTGCATCCACTTGAAAAAATTCTAGAGGTGGATTTCCATTTCCGTTGCAATTGTACAGTGGAGATATTTGGTTGGTCTGATTACGTCCACTTAGAATTCTACCCGCCGTTTATCCCATCAGTTTATACTGATCCACTGCATGTACAATGTATAAATGTGTGTACGGAAAGATGCTACTCTGAGAACATTTTGAAGGGAGAAAGTTGAGGGAGAGTGACATGAGAAATGTGATATGACAAGGGAATGCATTAGTGTGAAACATCATTTTATTCCCACGGGATTTGGAATTGAGCACTTGAAAACTTGGAGGTGGCAGTTTGCAGGAGCAGCAAAAAGTATCCATTCCAGTGACAGTGGCAGTGCCAGTGGTAATGGACAGGGATGCTGGATTTTCAAGTAGACAACCTCCAGACTCCAAACTCTGGACTCCAGAGTTAGAAGTATTTTCAAGTAAACTGACATCTTTTTCAAGTATCTAGTTTCTAGTATTTTCTCTCCCCATCTTCTTGTTGTCTTATTCGCTCCGTGTCCGCCTTCAAAATTGTCAGAATTATATTGAAACTGTCTCCTTCCCCGTCCTCCCAAATACTCACACAAGTACACTCAACTGCACTTTCAAGTCCCCTACGAATATTTTAAAGCCATTTCAAAAGTTTTCAAAAGTACCGCTTCCACTACGGCCATTTAGAGAAGCAGCGGGTAAAATCAATCTTCTAGCTACTTTTGCTTATACATGTTCTTTTAATACGTATAAAAGATCTCTGAGCTTTAAAACTCAAAATTCAAAATAAATCTAGAAATTCTAGAAATATAGATCAAGAATGTCTCATATTTTTATTTTATACTTAAAAACAGGATTTGGAACAGGATATTTTCATAAAATTTCCGGACGTTGAAAGTTAGTTTAAAATCTAGGGATATCCCACTTTCAAAATAATAGACATCAAAGTCAAGTCAAGTCAAGTCAACTCAAGCTATCGATTTCATGTCAATCCAGTCCAATCCAATCCAACGTCAGTGTCAGTGTCCGTGTCCGTGTCGGTTGTTGGTTGTCGCTTTTGATGTCAATGTCAACGTCAAATGGAGTTTGGCGCTTGAAGTAGAAAGGGAGAGAAGAGGAGAACCAAAATTACATGTTGTATGTTATATGTATGTCTAATATCTAGATGAAAAGATAGATACAGTTCTTGGACTAAAAAAGATGGAAAGAAGAGGAGATGGATACCGTGTCATGCCTAATCCATCATTTTTAAAAAGGAAATATGAAATACATGTATGTAGCAACAGCAACACACTACAGTACAAACACTGTATACTGTGCAATGTGCAACAATATAGTAACGGTGGATGGTGGATGTACACAAGAAGTTGACACATTGAGAAAAACACGCTCCTCCATTTTCCATTATTCATACACGCTCTTCAGAATCGTGTACATCATCCACGGTACATTGTACATAGCGCACGTTGCTTATTCTTTATTCTTTATGCAGATATTCGTATTCATGTTCTTGTTTCTTTATTGATTTTTCTATTCCGTCCAGAAATATGGGGAGTCTTCGTACTCCATATTTCACAATCAAGCAATCACCACCAACAAAAAATAACAACGAACAATATTAATAATAATAATAACACTTGTGATTACACATAAATAATAGATACAGTATACAAGTGCGTGTCCGTAGTAGAACCTTTTACAGCTCATTTTATTCTTAATTGATTTTTCTAAGTACTGGTTTTCAATGGTTGTTGGATTTACTCTTGCGTATTGCTTGTGGAAGGCAGAATAAACCGATTACCGATTACGGATAACGGATTACCCATGATCCATCAGATGTTTGGAATCGGCTACATTTCGTTAATAATCCGGGTGATGATAGTGAAAGGAAAATGATTAATTGAAACTACAAGTCTACAAGTGTGTGAAAGCATTTTCAAGTTTGTTGTTTGTTGTGCGAGTTTCCTTTTGTACTGTACTTTCTCCTTCCTCCTGTATGTTTTTCTCATGATGTATCGTAACATGTTCAATCCTTGTTTAGCTCACGGTACAACTTTTGTATTCATAAAGCCCTGACTATGACTATGACGATGATGAGTAGCTGAGCTTAACATGGAAAACAGGATGTATCTCGTTTCGTCATCAACCATCAACCTTTCTTCTTTCTTTCTTCATTCTCCTTTCTATGCATCCATACACAATGTAAATATCTAGTAGAGCTTTAGAAGGAGGACTAAAGAATGTAATTACATGCGAAGGAGTCCTCATTCTTTCTTCTTTCTTCTTCTAATTTTTCGCCTCTTGTTGAAAATGATTGATGAAGCTATTCCATTTAACGCTAGAAACTGAAACTGAAACTAAAACTGAAACTGAAGCTGACAAGAGCATATTGTATGTACAATGTACAGCGTAAAATGTTCATGTCTACACATTACACATTACACATGGAAACAGGGTTGTCTGTAATCTGCTCGTGTTTCGTATTTAGTATTTAGTTTTCAATCAGGTTCAGTTTGTGCATACCCATCGTCTGTTTTAATACTGTATATTAGCATGAACTTGTGCAGAGTATTCCTATTTCATTCTCATTTTCTCTCTCATCCCTGAATCCTTGATCCATATGGATAATGGATACTCACGTCTCCTCTCGTTTCTCATTTCTCATTTCTGATAGCTAATTTGATTTCAATCTAAAGCAGGATCTTGATATTGGTATTTGGTATAGTTTGTGCAAAGTGATAGCTCGAACTAATAATAATAATACTGGAGAAAAGAAAGGGTGGATTAAATTTCACTTGGGTTTGTTTCTTTGTTTTTTCATTGAGAATCTGTGTAGAATGTAGAATCTATTTTACACAAATATAAAACAATACAAAATATACAATACACAACGCACGCAACCACCCTCCCATAAAACTCTTGATGTAGAATGTAGAGTGTAGATTGTAGATTGTAGAAAGAAATTAATGGAGAAAGTTGAATACGACGACAGATATACAGTATACAGTCGGACAGACCCAGAAAAAGAAAGGGGAGGAAGAAAACAAGAAAATTAGGTTTGTATTCAAATACAGAGGATGGAGAATGGAGGATGGAGGATGAGTGAAAATTCATAGCTTATACTTTATACTTCACAGATATCCCAGTTAACTGTGAATTGTGAATTGTACATATAGTAAAAAGAAAGATGAAGTTAAACGAAAGGGAAAGCAGAAACATAGCTATATAGTGTACACTATATTCATTATATATCACGTATACAGTATACAGTGTGCATATCGGCGCTACCTATTTAGCTTTTGTGTGTGTTTCAAGTCAGTGGAGGAATTAATTGCAAATTATGGCCATGGATGCTTACTGCTTAGTTCTGTTGAGCTGGCACTGGCACTGGCACTAGTTTTCTGGGGCTGGTTCTGTTTCTAATTCTGGTTTGGAGAGGAGAGTAAAGCAGATGCTTCTCGTCTCTAGTCTCTACTGGAGGAGTCTTAATGAAATTAATGGCATGGTGAGGTGGAGGATTTTATACTTTGTACTTTATACAACTATCTATATTCTATATTCCTTGTTCTTTATTATATTATATACTCTATACTTTGAACTATAATACAATATACATTTATTCCGTGGCTCTGGCTCAGGGTCTGACTCTATCTCTGGTTATGGCCAGTTATCTCCTCAACCAAAGTGTAGTTAATTCATTCCCCCTTGAACTATCTACGAATACTCCTGACCCTCTACAACTCTAGTTCTACAACTCCTCTCCATTACACATTACACATTACCTATTGCACATGAAAGAAGGAAAACTGTAAATATATTAATTAATTAATTCATTTAGTGTAATTAATCAGCTTAACCCGGTACTACATACTGTATACTGTATACTTTATCCATTATACACGCACATTTATAAACTAGTATGGAATTTTTTTAGTTTAATCATCTCTTATTAAAATTAAAAATGGCTGAAAACTGAAAATATTAAAACTATCCAAAACATTCCACTTCATTTATTAAGCTTAAAATTAATTGTAAAATATTTTACGTTTTTTAGACTATGCAAATGAATTCAAGTAAAAGCAGTTGAATATTAAGATACAGTTTGAATTCTGAGAGTAAATATGGTTATATTAAATGAGTATGAGTATTCAAGAAAGAGCAGCTACATTTTCCAGTGTACATTGAACATGGGAAGAAAAGTTAATAAGACAAAATATGACGACATGTTGCACGCACTACACACTACACACTACGTATTACGTATAGTTGTAGATACGAGATTGCGGATATTACGCAAGCTTGAGAAAGTAAGGACAAGTAAAAGTGAGAGTAAAGTGAGTTGAGGAATACACGGATTAATTTTGCTCAAGTTTTCAAGTTTGCATTAGCACTTGAATCTTGAATATTCTCACTTTGTTTGTACAAGTTACAAGGAGATGCGAGATGAGGGGAGAGAAGTACATTGAATACAAAATCCAAAATGGAAATCCAGCCACTTTCTCCTCAGCAATGCTGACTTTTATCTTCTATCTCGCATTTCATTACAAGGAGGAGGAGGAGTAAGCATGAAGAAAGCTGTTCTACTTGAAATTTTCCATATTTTCTGTAATTGTAAATCCACACGTTGACATTGACTTTGACACTGCAAATTTTGCAAATAAGGTACACCTTGTATATTGTACAAATTACAAATTATGTTCTCTTCACCCTGTTCTGATTTACTCATACAATTTACAAGGGATTCCAATCCAAAATCCGAAATCCGAAATACAAAATACAATACAAAGACAACAATTGAACTGGGTACTTTGAAATGAATGAAGAAATCCCAAAGCATTTATATTAGGAATTGCATATGTATATTGTATAATATATTCTAGTAATCATTCAACATTCATTTCCTCTATCGAGATTGGAGATGCTTTCAAAACTGAGGATTGAGTTACAGAGTTGAATAGCTCAAATTCCTCACAGGAGCATCAAGCACAAAGATATTCATTCCATCCGGCTGTCTGTTCCTACATATTTTGAGATGAATTGACTTGACTTTCAGAATTCAGATATAACAGGAACATCTTCCTCTGCCTTCCTCTTGAATGAGTGGATTTCCATATAGTCAAGTCATAGCTACATTTTACTACAAATAGAACTGGATCCTGACGGAATCTACAACACACCATCTAAAATCTAGAATCTAGAAACCAGAATCCAGAATCTAAAGTAAATATAGCAAAAAGGTATGTTTCACATCCCAAGTGTTGTACAAGTATAATATTTACAATGCTGACTTTGAGGCTCTGAAGCTTTGAGACTCCTCTTCTTGTTCTTCTCTCCTTCAACATTCTACATTCAACATCCAGCATTCAAAATGCTGAGTCAGTCAAATTACATTTTCTATGTACAATGTACAATTTCAAAACCACGCGGAGGATTACAAGTTACACAATATGACTATAGCACATTTCTATATTCTATATACATTCTTCATACAATCTACTACTTTGATACATTGCACATTTATTCATTTATTCATCCTCTTCCCATGCTATGCCAAAGAATGAATGAATGAATATATATTCCAGTTTCAACAATGTAAGCACAAAGCACATGGGAATACCCGGTAAGATTCAACATTCAGCATTGGCCAAACCTCAAACAGAAAGCAGATTGTGCACTACACATGAACATAGGACAAGGAATGAAATAAGGAATTTTGTCTCTATACTCTATAATTACTTATGGTTTCCTCCCTTCCCTCTTGAAATAAAGCATAATATATAATGTAGAATTTGAATCTCCCTTTCCATTTCTGTGTACAATGTACACTTGAATAAATTCCTAGTTATGTACATTTTACATTTACCTTGAATCTAGAACCTAGAATCTGGAATAGTTTATTTGAAAGTCAAAGACATTGTTTAGCTCTTGAATGCTCCTCCGCTTTGTGGCTTTGGCTTTCCTTCAGTCTGCTGTCATGTCATACTTTATACTTTATACTTGATGCGGAATTTGGGCCGTCTACTTTATACTTTGTGCATTCAACAGCTTTATTCTGTATTATTTGTCAAGCTCTTTGCTTAAAGTTGTACTTTCGCAATAGCATAATAACAAAGTATTTGAGTTATGCATTTTGTATCGTTTGATTGAATTATGGCTGCTCACAAATTCTAGAATTCTAGAATGAAGATATTTGCACGTCATTAGATGATAAAACAGTACAATAAATAGAAATGCGAATAAGAATACAAATACGAATGTAAATGAAGAAAGCGATGAATCGGATGTCTAAAGTCTTTTAATATATTCCTTTTGCTTCAATTTGAATTTGACTTGGATTCTCGTAGTTGGTAACTACTTTGTTGTTTTGTACTTTCGTAGTTTCCTAGTTTGTTCAACCGTTTCCGTTTATTTGTTGCCGTTTCTCGCCCAAAGTCTCTTTCAATTAGGACATGACAAATGAGGTTTCTTCCTCGACTTGTTTGTTGAATTTGAATTGTAAATGAAGGTGAAATTGAATTGCTTTGTTTTGTTTTTCTTTGGTTGGTTTTTAGGTGCACACAGACTACGAGACTTGGGAGCGGGAGCCTGAGAGTAAGACGGGAGATTTGACCGTTCTCTTTGAAGTCTTGTGGAAAGATCCTTGGGAACCTTTCTTCATCTCTGACAATAAAGTAAGTACACATAAGTATAAATACTTATGAATCAAAAGCTATTAAATATACTTCTTACAATTAGCTTTAAAAAGGTGCGTTACTTTATGCTATAAAATACAAAATTTCTATTGAAATTTAATGTAAACTTGTTTTGTTTCCAGGTTCCTGGCCTTGACGAGAGATTTCGTCAATATGGATTCAACCGAATTAGCCAGCTTTGTGAACTTCATGTGGCTGGATTCAAATTTGCTGTTTTAAATGACGCCTTCCTCATTCATCAAGGTTATAAGACAACTCAGTCCTTTCATCCTGGACGAAGTCGAGACATTGAAGTGAATCGACTCAACTTTAGACAGTTCAAGATTGAACTCAAAGATAAATATCCTCATTCGACAAGGCGCTGCTACTAGTAAATATTGCAAATTGTAATGGATAATGGAAAATCTTAATAGTGATATGATAATACAGTAAAAATTAGAGAAACATTGGAAATTTTATTCCAAACATTTCTGATTTACAAATTACGCGTTATAGATGTTGTTTGCTATGTAAAATACACTTAGTCTTGAGCAACATTTTACATTTTATGTATGGCGTCTTTCGGACGTGATGAATCATTAAAGAAAGTTTTTGCAAAGCAAAGCATCTACGTAGATGTATGAATTTAGCATTCTAAATAAATGAGTGATGTATCGCATAAGTATAGTAAATATAGTTATGAAACCTTGATTTTATAGTTTTGTAGGAGCATTGGAAGAAGAGTCATTCCGATTTAAATATTTAAATATTACTAATGTGAGTGTTAATTTATGGTGATTTGTATCAGGAGGATAGATGACACATTCAGCGGTTTTGGTAGATAATTCCATTTTGTATGTCTTATATCTACGACGAAAATTTTTAGAAGTGAGCATTTGAAATCTAAAAAAGTATGTACTATAATATTATGAATATCTTTGTTAAAAATTTAAAAGTTTCTACATGTTGTTTCGCAACTCTATTGTCTATTCTATATTGTATACAATTATGATGAGATAATGATGAAGCATATCGATCTATCTTCTATCCATACATAAAAAAATAAATGTGTTGATACAAAAGTAAAAACTTTGAGTGAAACTAATAAAAATGAACTGAATTCTAGTGAAAACCAAAATCCAAATGTAATAGTAATTATTATTGTAAGCAAATAAAATTGTTTTCATATTTTTTGCATCATTTTAATCATCCCTGATTTTTTTACATGTTTTTGGATTAAAATAACACTACAATGTACATTGTACATAGTTTTTATTGACGTGTGACGCATAATATCTGTATTTCAGATTGGACCGGATTTAATACGACTCTTCTCTAATGAGTAAATTCACGACTAGAAGAAGAGGAGAAAAATAATCATGAAAGAGCAAAGACTCGTGATTCCCTTTCTTTTCCTCTGTGAATCTGAAACTCAACTTTTGGGCTTTGGACCTTTGTTGACATATTGTGTAGAATGATGTTGATGAGAAAGACATAAAAACTTTGGAGTCATGTCCTCGTAAAAACACAACACACAACACATATAGATATCACAGTTGGAGAAAGATGATACTACATTTAATATTACAGAGCACTGTCACAAAGCATAACAATGTGAGGAGAAATGTGAGAGTAGTGATAATATTTTCTACCATGTATCCATGTGTATATGTATACATTATATATATGTATAATATTTAGGTGTGAGATAGACAGGACAGGAGCATTTCATGCCATTTCCCATAATATTTAATAGAAAAATGAGAGAAAGTTTGACAGAGTGAACGTCCTTTTGGACATTAGTAGTTTTCCCCCGGGTCTCATTACTCATTAGTCAGATGCATTGGGCATGGAAAGAGGAGCAAGGAGTGACACAAGTAGGAGCTGGAACTAAAGCTAGAGCTGATACTGAAACTGGACTGGAGAATTGAGTGAAAACAGTAGAGAAAGAAAGAAACAGACAGAGAGAAAGAAAGATAGAAAGAAAGAGTGAAAGAGTGAATGAATGAAAGGGAAAGAGAAATCAGTATGAAACAAAGGAAGATAGATTACATTTTCCCCAGGTCTGTCTCTTTTCTCTTCCCTTCCGCTTTGATTTATATTTATGGATGCTCCTATGGAAACTCATCATTTCACTCACAATCCTTTCCTACACACACACACACAGCCATACAAAAGTATATCATACATCATACTGCAGCCACAACCCACAATCCAATCCATCCAGCTCATAACACACCAAATACTGTGCAATGTACAACTTACAACAGCCATGGTAGCAGGTACTAAATACAAAATACTAAATGAATAATGTTCTTTCTCCATTTTCCATTCTTCATATCTCCAAACTCACACTACATACAACTTGAACATTGAGGATTGAACACGGAACACGGAACAAAGTTGGAGGTTCTTTGGTAAAATAATAAATGAAACAGACTTCTCTTCATTGTATTTCGATTTTATAAATTACTTTTTTCATACTTTGGTCTTTTGTGGTTCACGAGTTAAGTCTCAAGTCTAAAGTCTGGGGTCTCTGAGCTTCATGTTGATGTTGCTGCTTCACCTTATTTCTTTTACTGTCACTGACAATGAAACAATGAGACCTCCATCATTTATCTTGAGACTGGAGACTTGAGAGAGGCGATGTAAAATACGAATGGTTTGATTCTTGATGTTTGACTTTTGACTTTTCACCATTGACAACGCAGACGTCGGTTAAACCTAATAAAAAATACACATGTTCTTGGAAATTTTATTTTATTTCAACAAATGATATCTATTTGTATAGAGTACATTGTACATTGTACAGATAATTCTGGGTACAACACTCAGTATTTGGTATTTGGTTATGTAACATGATGACTTGATTTTAATTTGGAATAAAAGCTGAATTCATAAATCATGCATCCAACTGTGAATTAACTACAATAATAATAGTAATAGTTTGTGTCATACAATAATATTGTGTTTTGTGTTTTGTCCATGTGAGGTTTCCCCTTTATTTATTTTGTGCTGATTGGGTAGGCCGAACAAGAAAGAGTAAATTGTAATTATATGATGGTGATGATAGGGATGGTGATACTGAATCTGTGTAAAATGTACACATGCAGACTGCAGACTGCAGAGTGTTGGAGACAGTCCAAATTTGTAATTATTATTACTTTATAATTTTCTGCAAGACAGAAACAGGAACAGACGCAGAAACAGTAATAGCACAAAATGTGCAATGATATAAGATATCGTGTATAATGATCGTCCAAAGTGTGTAGTATACAATGTATAATATACAGTATACAGTGTACAGTGAATACAGTAAACCACAGTTGTAAATTGGAGTAGAAAGACGATGAGTGAGACAATTTGTTTGTGTCACTATAAGTTATTGTTATTACCTTCAGCCTTCTTCTTCTTCTTCTTGTTCTACTGTCTTGTGTCTGGTGTATCTTAATTATTCTCCACTATCAACTTTCAGCCTTCCTCAGTTTCTAGAGTTACAATCTTCTGTCTTTGAATTTCAAGTTGAATCTCCCTGGATCTTAGAAACTGAGGTATAAGTAAAGTGATACTGTCATCAAACCATATGAATGCACAATGTACGAATAATGGTACAACACATTTCACGGTGTTGTCACTATGTCCATTATTATGTCCTTGTCTATGTCATCAGTCATTAGTCATCAGTAGCCACTAGTCCAATTTCTAAATATCATCACCTCTTTTCCAATGAAATCTTGAATATTCTAAGGCAATTCGCAAATAAATTGGAAAACACCACAACTTTTTTATTTGTCTTTTATTTATGGAGCTTTGAACATTTTAAATTTGAAGTTTCATCAAAATACTTCAAAATGTGTGAAACAAGTGAATGTAAAATGCTCAAAAAAAGATGAAAAATTTTCATCCACATTTAAAAAATATGAATAAAACGTGCGATACACAGCAAATTAAAATATTGTATAAATGCGAAAGAGACAATGCAACCAAAATCGAGATTTGAGACTTTTATTCACTTTGATCATTTTATTCCGTTAGGCTGTTTGCTGTTTCCCATTTCCCAGAACTCCTCTCCAGGATTTTCATATCAAAAGAAATAAAGAATCCTGTCTTTTGCAGCTGGCCATTTTGAGAGGTTGTTTTCCTTTTCCCGTGCCGTACGTTTCCCGTTTTTTATGTTGGTTTACGTCTTTTTGGTCATCATGACACGACCACGAGTACTTGTGTTAGTGTTTGCGTTTGTCATTGTCGTTACTTCAATTTAATTGTGTGGTACACGTATGTACTTTGTACACTGCACTTTCCTCAATGCTCAATGCTCAATGCACATGTGTGTCTGAGGGAGTGTGTTGATGTGAAAGAAGAAGAAGAAGAAGAAGAAGAAGAAGAAGGAAGTAACGAACGTGCCAAACTAGCACAGCTGTGGATTCCAACTCGACTCTTTTTTGATACACATCGTTTATTTCAAGAGCCCACAAGGAGCTAAAATACACACACAACTCTTAGAATGTACATTGTACAATGTTCCCTGTACGCTGTACGCTGTAAGCTGTAAGTCGTAGATTGTACAATTTTCAAAGCTTTCAACATCAAGAGTGTTACTGGATCTATAGAATCTAGAACCCAGAACCTACAATCTACAATCTACAATCTACATGTACAAACACCAACACACAGAGAGAAAATAGCAAGTCGGAAGTACTTTCTTGGAGTTTTGCGAGAATCGTTGTAATCGAAATATCCGCAGTTGTACGCACTCAAGACTGGACTCAACTTGCTCCGAATTATTTCTTCATGTGAACGACTCGGAGGAAATGGAAAGAGAAAGTTGTTTCTGTTTTGTATTGCTTGTTGTATGTACCATGTATACAGACTTTATGTTGTGTCTACAACATTCATACAAAATGTACAATGTCCAAAACATAGAAAGTGGAAACCATGTACAATGTACAGAAAAGAAAGAACCTCCACAAGAGGAAATGAAAATGTAGTACAAAATGACGACGGAAAGAAACAGAGAATTGAGTAAAGAATGTATTTGTATTCGTATTCATATTGTACATACTATGGAATTTCTTGTACTATTGATATTGATATTAGATGTACACAGCAAACTACAGACTATATAAAAGCATACACATTTACTTTTACTTTTAGTGGCTGCTGGTATAAATACTAGGATAAACAAGAATGCCCTTTCATTTCCTCAAAATTCCAACGTAGATAACTATAACTATAGACTACAGACTACAGACGGCACTGCACTTGATACTTTTAAAGTTTCCACCATTACAATTTACAACAATATACGAATGCAATGTACAATGTACACATATTCATATAGAATATAGAACACAAGGAACAAAATACGCTCAATTCTCAATTATTATAGGTATACAAGACATGGCAAAACAAATGCTAGATTCCAGAGTGAAAGTTCAGCCAGAACGAAATAACATGTGCAAAAGGAAATGCAATCATGTTGTTATTTTTGTGTACACATGGAATTTTCCCGTGTCATTAAGTTTGAACTGTTTCCATTGGACTTTCTTATCAAATACTTTCTCCATTGTCCTATTCCTGTTTTCCTGGTTCTGGTTCTGGTTCTGATGGTGTTTCATGTTGCGTATCTTGTACATTGTACTTTGTACTTTGTATTGCTGTGTACATTGTACTTGAACTGTAGATTTACCTTTTTGTCTTTCATTTCAATGTCTGTGTACTCTTTACTATGTACAATGTACAATGTACAACCAATGACGATTGAAAGTATATGAACCAGAACCAGAACAATAACAAAACACATACATGAATTCAATCTAATATGGTATTATTTAATTGTGGGCAACTGACAAGTCAATTCAGTACAAAGTACGCAAAAAACAAAAGCCACAGAAAGCAGAAGGCAGACGTCAAATATCAATAATCAATATCAATAAGTGGAAAAAATGAGAGGAATCAAAAAATACAAAATGTAAAAGATGCAAAAGCATTTAAACTTTTAGGCTTCTTTTTTTACACTTTCATACTATTCTAAAACCGGCAAAAAAAGAGGAAGGGGAATTATGAAGTGGTCATTTTACTTTTCCTTTGATTTTGGTTTTGATTTTGAAAGGTGGTAGTAAATGCATTGGATTTACATATATTCAATACTCAATATGTAATGTGCATAGTTTTATGTATGTCTACTGCCTACTGTTTTGTGGTGTTTGTGTAAGGTTTAGTTGAGTTTTATGATTTCTAAAGCACCTTTGTGGCTTACCTATCATGAGCATGTCATGGTGAGGAAATCTTGTAGTGATACAATAATAGTCTAGATTCTAGACTCTAGATTCTAGATCAAAGGGTTACAGTTTGTCAGATTTATTCCTGTTTTTTTCCTATCCTGGTATATTACAAACACAAACCGCATAATACTTGTACAGTGAAAGTGAATGTTGAGTGATCATTTATTTTTTTGCTCGTTCCATCAACTAGACATGTTTTCGTACCAAATTCTGTGATCGAGAGGTCCAAACACTAAGCATGAACATGGAAATGAAAATGGAAGGGCAAGTTCAAGTAGAAAGTAGATTGATACTTGCACGAAAGAAAAAAAAACTTTTTCACATCTCCATCTCGACATTGGACATTGAACATGTTTCATGAGTAGATATATTTTGCAACATAGTTTTTATTTCGCAAATATCCCAAATGCATGTTACATACATGTTATGTATCCATTCTTCATTGTTCGTTGTGTAATATGATACAGAAGGAGCTTAATAACTGCTACGTACTTATTACGTATGGTCAGAAAAACATCTAGAATCTAGAATCTAGATTCGATTTGTTGATAGTACCGAGAACCGAGAACCTAGAACCGAGAACTGAGAGTCAAGCACTAACAAGTAAGCGAAAACAAAAACACCTTCACAGAGTGACTATTGGCAACAAACCCTGAACCAAGCTTAGACTTTTGTAGACTTACACAGGCTTAGATGTACTTTGGATTTTAGATTTTAGCTGAGACTTGCAGACTTGCAGCTTTTTTTCTACTCGTGGACGATGACTCTCATTTCATGTTTGTTACATTTTACAGTCTATAGTCTATACTTATTCAATGTTTTTTTTCTGTGTATGGTTCATGTGCCTTTTATATCATAGAGTATAACGTATAGGCAGCACTGGCACTGGCACTGTGAACAGAGTTCATATCTATGTGGATTTTATGTATTTATGTGTTTATGTATGTTTGTAGAAAGATTGTAGATTGTAGATTGTGAATGGCGAACAAAGGGGATCGATCGATTAAATGACAGGAGCATTCCATTACTTATTACAAACGACAGACGAAACACTAACAACCTCATTTTCCCCGTCCTTTTTTCCCATTCTTCTTCCTCCCGTTTCAACATTTTTTCTGTCTCTCTCCTTCTTTCTCTACACTCTACACTTGTTCTTCTTCTTCTTCTGCCAAATATTTTGCGTCCTTTCCTCCCATTTTCATGAAAAGTTTTCATTTGGATTGGATAGGAAGTGGAGGAATAGGAATAGAAATATTTAGGAAGAAGAGAAGGGGAAGAGTGAAACAAAAGGGTGAGAGGAGCAGAAAGCAGAAGGAGCGTCGTATGAATTTTTAAATTAAAAAGTTCCTGTCGTATATTTCATTTTTATTTTTCCATTTACCATTTACCATTTCCCATATTCCGTGTACAAAGCATACAACATCAACTCAACTCAACTCAAAGCTTGGCAACTAACACTAAGACTTTCCGAGCTTTCAACTCCAGCACTCATGTACATAAATTTAAGTTCTGTACAGATATTCTGCCCGCTGTAAAACGGCACTGACAATGTTAATGTCAGAAGGAAAATGAGGTGGAAAGAGAAATGGGAAACTAATGAGTGTATTTTAGATCTGAACTTTGTACAGATATTATACATCTCCAGATTCATTTTACATTTAGAGAAATTCTGCTTTCGCCCAGGTTTTCACTATAAATAAATATATGTACATGTGAAATTTTGTGGTACATGATATATGATATTTGAATAGAAAGGAGAAAGTACTATTAATTTTCTTTTATGCATCCAGAATTTTGCTGAGACTGTAATGCGCAGTTTTGGATTTTGGATGTACATGAATTAAAAATGAATCAAGAGGACAGAGACGGAGGACAAGGGGTAAAATAATTAGTGCACAAAGAACATGATTTATCTTTGACTGTCAAAGAAACGTAGGATGTTCAGGAGGAATTGATAAGGTGTCATTTAATTTGAGGAATGGGTGGTTGTAGGTTCATTTCCTATGCTGTGATAGACAGTGGACATGTCACATATGGCAACATTTAATAAAGTTTTCATGATCTCCAATCTTTTTTCAATACAGCAAAGTGCAGGACATGGGACATCGACGTTGGCTTTGGCTTTGGCTTTGGCTTTGGGAGGTCTCATAATTAAACCATGAGTAATAAACAAGTTATGAGCTGTGAGCTATGAGCTTTTCCTCCGAATTCCACATGTCTGATTTATGAAGGTTCGTGGTTCTGTTTTTATGCGGTGCGGTGGTTTTTACTTGCTTCCTTTGGTTTGGTTGGTTTGGTTTGGTCGGAATGGATGAAAATGGTGAAATGGTAAATGCGTTAGTTTGGTTCGGTTTGGTTTGGTTGCTCCATTAAATAAACATGAGTGTTTGTTTGTGGTGGAAGACCACAGGATTTCTATTTAAAATATTAATTGCTCTCATGAGGTAGCTTTTTCCTACCTCACATTCCCATGTCATTGCATCAAGCTCAAAACCACCAGTATGAAATGTATGAAATATGAAAGCATCAAACTTCATAAAGAAGCTTTAAGAGAGAAAGTACCTTTTTCTTTTTTCTTTTTTGACAGAAAATGTGGACATCATGTCCGTAGTTTCAGAATTGAAAGCTTTAATTTAAATTAAAGCTTATATTATAATATAAAGTATAAATTATACTTGAATAAAACATCTTGAAAAATTAAAAATACAGTATGAAAATCATAGCATTTCTTTTTAAAGCTTTTGTGAAAGTTTTCGATTTGATTGATAGAAAATGTGTTTTAATAAAAGAACCCCCGTAAAAAGAACAGACTTGTGTATTTCTAGTGATGGAGAAACTACGCCATCTGAAACTTGTAAACCTCAACTTTATCACAACATTTCTCATCCCCTATCTATTTCTTTTATAAAGTGGGGAAAACTCCGAGAGAGCGCAGAAACGTCAGAGTAGCTCATTTTACTCTAGTATTGCAATCTCGAGTTGAAAGAAAGATTTTGTAAAGTTTTACTGTAATTCTATAGATTGTAGAATCACAATGCAATCTAAATGTGTATGTTATATAATTTAAGTTGATGTTGTTGTCATGAAAAAAGAACCAGAGGATTAGAACAAACGAACTAGATACCCTGTAGTAAAAAGAGTAGCGTTTACTTGGAAATAATAGACCCTACCATACTTGTATGGTCCATATGTTGGTAAATTTTCATACAGGGAAAGAAGTCACAAAGGACTGTTATGACAACCCACCAAATTGATGGATAGAAAGAAAGGGTTCAATTATTTTAGATCATTTCATGAGTGGGCGATGTCTTGAATCTTGAATGGATGATTTCAAACGTTGACTTCTGAGGGTTGAATGTTGAATGTGCTGTAGAATGTAGATGACATGAAGTGTTTTTCTGATCCACCGATCTATGCAGAATATAATGAAGATTATTGCATAACAATTTGAGTCTTCAGCATTCAACAATAAAATATGCGTATAGTTTCAATTTCCAGTTGTCAACTTGTAGATAGGGTGTAGGATGTAAGATTCAAGATGTAGGTTGAAGATGAGAGTGAACAATAGATGAAATACTACAAATGTTCATGATAATAATAGTTCTTGTGATTTGTAATTCCCGGAAATCAGAAATGTATTTATGCTTTTTTTAAAGATGAACAATGAACTCATCTTCAATATATTCAATACTTAATACTCAATATTCATAATCCACAAGTGTTTTCTTTCTTACTTTTATCTTCTTGGAAATCAAGAAATAGCACAAGTCAAAGAAATGTAGAAAAGTCAAACAAGTACAGAAAGTATATTTCCATGGTATGGCGCATGAAACCACGAAACCCGAAGAGTGAAAAGTGTCACATATATAAAAGGAGGCGACACAAATCTGGAAAACGGGAAAAGTTTTTGTGCCTCTTATCAGTACGAACAGACTGATCTTTCTCTTGTCTGTCAGACTAATAAGAGATTCAAAAATATATATAGATCACATCAGCGCCGCTTCTGGACTGTCCTCTGTCTTTTATCTTTGTATTTATTTATTTATTCCGTTTTATCAGCATTTATACTTGGTTTAAACAATTAGACAAAAAAAGAAGATTTTGGTCATTTCTTACTCTTTCTTTTCTGGTCCTACATTTTGAAAAAAGGACAGAGTGATCTTGAGTTGGTTTGTAGGCGAGCAGTTTGTGCTTTGTCTTGTTCTTGAAATAGTAAACTCAAGTCGAAGTGCAAACTACTCCCTCAAATTACACTCTTGTGCATCAAATTAATCGTTTCAGCTGTTAAAATATTACACCAAAAGTAAAAGTGTAAGTAGTCTTAAAATAATTTTTTGTCAGTTTTTAATCAATAAAAGAATATTTTTAATTACCACTACTTTATCTCCAAATTTTTAGATTTATAAAACATCACATTTTAATCAGGCAAACTTATAATTTCCCCGAGAAACATGGTTAAACGTTTCAAAATATTATGTTTTTCTTGTTCGTAATACAAAATCGGTTGTACAATAGTTAAAATTGTAAAACATTTATAATTTATATAAATGTTATTTTTTTGTTCAAGTATTGATTTTTTAAGTTCCCATTATTTTATATCATTGCATAATTTATCTTTATGTACCATATTTACCAAAATAATTCCGCTGGGTAACCATGTGAAGGCAAGTCTAGATTCTATTATTCTTTTGGTGCTCTTGTACTTATTTGGATAAATATGGTATGAATTCACAACGGGGCAATTTTCAAAGATAATGGTGACGTTATTTCTGACCTCTGTAGTTTCAGGTTTCTTTAACTGAGGTATAAAATTTCAATTTTTAATGTACATAACAATGATGACAAATCAATTTGGTGGTCACAAAAAATATCGTGTTACAATTTACAATTTCAATTGAATTGATCAGTGACATTTGCCACATCATTATACACTTGAGCAGTTTAAGCTTATGTAAAAAAACTACTGTGTGATCATGTTAATTATTAGTTACAAAACACAGGAAATTGCCGAGTACAATCTTTTTTGTATGTGAAATGTGAAATGTAAAGTAGACAAAGGATCACTGGTACGGGAATCTAGGGGTCTAAAACTATACAAAAGGCGAATCGTTTCTCCCCGACTAAGAGATGTTTCAATTCTTCTCCAAAGATGTCGACTCGCTCTTGGACTTGTACAGGAAACAAAGAATATGAAGCAAGAGGCCAAAACAAGAAAAAACGCCTTTCCTCAATCTTTTAAACTACAAAAAGTACTTTCAACGAGAAATAGAAAAATAAAGGAATTGAAATAATTGTAGATACTTTTATGCATAAACAAAATACATTACGAAATACTACACATTTCTAACTTTTTCATTAGACCATTCAACACGAAATAGCCCATTATTTTGGCAACGATTTTCAATCTTTAATAAAAAATAAAACTGAGATTTATTTTGAATACTGAGCAAAAAATATGTATCAAATATTTGGTATTTATTTATTTATTGGTATACATTTTGGCTTTTGGCGTATAAAGTTCAAGGTTGATTCAGCTTGATTGATTTCAACAAAAAAATATCATGTAAAACATTTCATATTTTCATATCGTATTTCTCACAGCACCAATAACGAAAACAAATAGCAAATTACGGATAAGCATAAGAAAAAGTTTGTTATTTTTTCTCAGAAACTGAAGAGCTGTTTTCATTATGTTGGAACGTTTCCTCCTTCTCGTCTCTCCTCTCTTCCTTCAAGGATCTTGGCTATCCACTCTAAAGTTTAAAATGAAAAAGGTTCCATAATATAGAAGCTCCACAGTGTGCATAAAAGCAACAGAAATTTCCTATGCAGTATTTGCCCATGGCATGGTAAATGGTAACATTTATTTGCGTACTGTATGTTGGTTAGATTGTAGATGGATGCATGTTTTTTTGCTAATTTCATAAAAGTATGCCAACTGAACACAAGGATGATTATTTTTATTTTTATGCTCCCAGAAGCAGATGTTGAGTTGAATTGGCTTGGCTTGACTTGACTTGACTCAGCTCTTGTTTTTAGCTCTGGGTTAACTTTTGGATGCATACAAAATGTACGCTGAGCATTGAACATTGAACACTGAACATTGAACATGCAATGTTGCACACACTCTTTTCAAATATGCACATCCCAAAGCCAAAGCCCAATGGAGATTGATTATTTGTATTTGTGTTCTATTGTACATTTAAAAGTGTACAAAGTGTACTTGGTACAATGCATCCTTTTTAAATTCTCGTAAAAATGTAAAGAATCTTCAAAGAGCCAAAAGCAAATTCAGAAGAGATACGCGAATTTACGAATACAAATACGAATACGAATAAATTCGCCTCAAAGGCTTTTGGACCTCAGGCAAATATACGATAATATGATGTAAAAATACAAAACTATTGTAGCTCACGGTTCAGCTCAAAATGCAAAAAGAAGAAAACAAACTGTTACATCTTACATATTAAATGTGTTTTACTAGAACTACAGAACTACAGGACTTATTTTGCAAAATGAAAGAACGATCAAAAATCTACACTGTAAAAGTAGAGGAACATGAGGTTTGAAACCATGAAAAGAGTAGCAGATTTTTATTTTGTCAAACATGTTCAGGATTCAGTGTTCAAAGTTCATACAGCTTCTGATTCTGACTCTTGACTCTTGAATCTTGTTTTAGATCCACCCCCGTTTCAATTTATTTTTGTAATGCGTAACGAGAGTAACAGACTGTTTGCTGTTTGCTCTCTTTCTCGGTCGTTATCTGCTGTAAGTTTCAAGTTGTAATGCACTCTGTTCTCTGTTCTCTGTACTCTCTGTACTAAACTGTGCAGTGTATTCTGTACATTAATCTTGTGTTTTGGCAAATACTTGTACTACTTCTACTTACTGCTACTCTTAGTAATATGGTAATAATAAGGCTGCTTATCTCCTCATCTTCTGGTAATAATATTCCAGCTAACGACATGATTCCTTTTATTCAAACGATATTAGACATTATATATCAAGCATCAAACATCAAACACGAAGGATGTACACTAAATATCTACATCTAGTATTATGTATTTAGTATTTAGTATTTACATGTGGGATGTTTGATGTTTGATATGGTGTGGGATGCATCACCCTTCAAGTAAATATCGTCATAATCTCCATCTTTTTATCCACGCAGTACATGATTCAAGATACAAGATACACGAGATATACAAGAGATACTAGTCATGAGTGTAAGTGTACAAATGAGGCTCGTACTAACTATAATCGTATTCGTCATTAGGCTGAACGTTGAACGTTAAACGCTGAACCCTCCAGAACAATATTCACAATTTAACATCCAGCATCCAAGCTGAGCAATGATTTCTAAGTGAATGAACATTCTACATTCTACATGTACAAAATACGTTCTAAATATTGATGCGTATATTAGTACATCTGTGGACATGGAAATGGATCAACCATCTACTTACTTATTCAGTTGTGAACGCAGATTAAAAGAATCCTCCTCCACAATAAGAGACACCATTGTATAGATTACAACTTACAACACACTACTTGATACTTGATGCTTGATGGCTTACTCAGAACCTCATCTTCCTCGTTCATTCAGGCATTGACTAGAGTAGGATTTATACTGAGAATTGAAAACGGAGAAGCAGAAGGATAAAAAGAATCCAATGGATTATTATTTATTACCACACTTCAAAGTGCAGATTTTGACATGAGGAATTTCATGTATGTGCAAATTTTCATCGCCTTTGCCCTTTTTCCTTTGCAGTTCTCAATTTCAATCGTATCAGTTTCGAAAATTGATAGCTAATTTTAGATTTCCCTACACTTTTTCCATAAGTATTTGTAATGTGTACAATAAAAATAAAAATAGTATCATCATACGATGGAAAATATCTAAATACAATTTGCAACAATAAAGTAGACACAGTATTTGAGAATTATATAATGGACTTTTTAAACTTTTAGCTCTTTTCAGAAAAGAAGAAGAAGGAGCGGAGTGAGATTAAAACAAGCCGAAAATACAAAATACAAAGCAAAAGAGTCAAGAGTCAAGAGTGAAGAATAAACTGCGTTGGTGGGTAAGAAAAGCAGAAAGAAAGAAAAAAGTTCATTTAACAAGGAGTGCAAATAACAAATAACAAATAACAAACAAAAGGGCCAAACGGGGAAGGAAAGGGCACGTAATTATTCAGTAGAAAACCGAGAAGAATAAATGACTAAATATTTGACAACATGCATGCGTGTAATTTACACTGTGTACTCTGTGCACTGTACACTGTTCACTGTATTGTTTGCGAACATTGTACATTGTACATTTTATATATATCTATACAATATGCACATATTTATGTTTGTAGAAGTCACAAGTCAGCCCATTACATTTTTCCACAATACAGAATACGGAATGTATGGGGAATAGAGACTGGAGACAGTGTACTTGGAACCGGAAAGCATATATGCAATCACTATTATATGTGCATGTTTTTACCATGTGTTCATATAAAGTACAAAGTATATTGCATGTGTGAGTATGAGTATGAGGGAAGTACAGTCAGAGAGAGAGAATAAAGAAATGGTAAGAGAGAAGCATGTTTGCTGCGACGGTCACAGTTAGATTCAGTGTTCAGTCAGAGTTACTACAGAGTACAGAGTACAGAGCTGCGTAACAGAACAGGAAATGTGACGGGGAATTGTGCTGATACACCATTGTGTGTGTATTATGGATGTATTATGTATTATGTAGGTTCATACACCATTCACATTACACATGTCTGCATGTTTCAAAGTGTGGAACTATGGAACTGTGGAGCTACCGCACAAGCACTGGAAGACTGGAAGACTGGAGTGAGCACATAAAAGTTCACACGGAAAACTAAGTGAGGACAGTTTTCAGTTCAGTTCAGTCACAGCCACTCAAGTGTATGGACGGGACGGGAATTCCAGTGATACAAGTTTATTATTTCCAGTCGCCACGAGGCGAATACGAGTACAAACAAAATACAAATACAAAATATCTCCCATCATTTTGAATCAAGATCAACATCAGCATCAGCATGTACCAAAACACCAATATACATCTTCCCATCACATATTGTTATTATACTGTTTCCACTGATATTTTTCACTCGAGTGAGGGTATAAAAGGATAAAAAATCTTCCATTCTCTTGTCCTCCGTTTCCTCTTTATTTATTCACCAGTCTCCTGACAATCAGTTGGTCAGTGTTCAATATAGAAGAGCTGACACAGAAATGCAAAAGAGTATTCTGTACAAGCATAATAATAATAATTCCACACTATATTATATTATACAGAGTTCAAACTTGTACATTGTACATTCTTCTCCTTGACGTATCTAGTATCTACAACGTCAATTACATCCATCTTTATCCTCTTCTCCATTCGCCATATAAAGACATTAAACGTTAGACATTGAGCACTGGAAACTGGAAACTGAACAGTGAAAAGAGAACAGTCATACTTGAAACTTGAAGCTTGAAATTTGATACTTGATATCTACTTGAAAAAAGAAAAAAAAGGCGTGTTTCACTTCTCAAAATTTCTCAGATAATCCCAATTACCGGCCGGAACCTCACCATTTTAAAAAAGATGAATAAATTACCCTTATTACTCCACAAGTAAATTTTAAAAGAAACCGGAGGCACCTTCCTCACTCACTCATTCATCTATTCATTCATTTGGCTCATTCTGACACACTTCAACTAGTTCAACTAGAACTGGAACAATAATAATAAGAATATTATTACTTGAAGAAGAAAGAAGACAGGAAATAAAGAATATAGTAGAAAAAAATTCTTCTTCACCATTTTCTCCCATTTCTTCGTTACTTTCTTCATTCTCCCTATAAAAATATAATATATAATACATAATATACAATACAAACCGCCTACTGGATACTAGATACACAGTCCAAAATCCACAATCCACACGCTTATCAGACGGTGAGTTTTTGGAAGTGAGAAAGACGTCGGTTGATTCCTCGAGGAAAAAAAGGGACACGAGCCAGTTGTTCTTATTTTCATATCATATATTATATACCTGTTTGTCCAGTTCTCCTCCGCTTTATATGATACGATATTTTATTTGTAGCTCGTGGTATGTGAAAAAATAACGTTTTATTATACACTCGTACACTTACACTCATACTCCAAAAGTCAAAAGGTGTAAGTGCTTCTGTCTTACAGATATAAGCTCGTCTCAACCCTCAACTCTCAACTCTCAACCCTTCTCGATCCTCAATCCTCAATCCTCGTTCCTTAATTATGCTGAATTATACTCGAGTCATTTTCCCTTCTATTGCGATTACATAATAATAAAATAATATGTGAATGGCAGTTGGTCTCTTCTTTTATAATTCAAAGCTCCAAAGCTCAAAACTATATCTATTCTATATCTATATCTATAATAAAACTAAAGTGTATATAAGGAGTGAGTGAGTGTGACGATTAGAATTACGATTAGGATTACCATTGTAAAAACTCTCTTGTTTTCATACTTTGAAGACAGAGAGAATAGTAAAAAAAAGAAAAAGACAAAATACATAAAGAATAAAAAGAATATATCTGTATAATATAAAATTGGTCGTCCGCCTACCAAAACTACAAGTAAAAATAAACTAAACTCTAAACTAAGCCAAACCAACTGAAGAAATGATATATGCAACAGCAATTACTAGCATTATATAAGGTTCAAGTGTACAACAAGACGAATTAGAAGAAGAAGAAAAAGAAGAGAGTAGTATAGTTAGAAGTAAAGGAGCCGTGGTAGTGCAGTAGGCAGTAGGCAGTAGGCAGTGTATAGTGTGTAGTGAATGCTGTACTGTGGAAAGGGGAAAGGGTTGGTTGGTTGGTTGGCTGGCTGATTTTCTTGGCAGCGCATTGAGATTGCTCGGGGCAGAAAGGAAGCGAGAGTAGTAGTGCGAGTAGCATGCTTCAGCACACACCGGTGTCAGGTGTTCAATGGGCCACACAGTCTCTCAATGAGCTCCGCTTTGTCAGTTACAACTCTGTCCGTATTCCGTATTCCGTACAGTTTAAACACAAGTAAAAAACATACCCGTGGAAATATCCTCAATTCTTAAACGAGTCAAGAAAATAAGGATAAACATTATTATTGTTTCAGTTAATTTTCAAAATTACTTTTGAATCGTGTACAGTGTCTAAAAAGTGTGTCTTTTTATTTTAGCAAAATATCAAGAGAAAGACGGGGAAAAGTTTACACTTTGAAGAAATGAGAAAACCTTAAACGTTTTTCAACTTTCTTTGACAGTGCAAGAAAACTAAGCAACTGAAGCCAAAAATTTAACTAAAGACAGAAAATCAGTCAAAAATTTCAAATTTCAAACAAATCAAAATATAATAATAATTCTGTATTTTGTGAAAAAAAAGTTTCAGTGACAGTTGACAGTCAACAGTATTTTAAATTCGTGTTTGACTGAGGAAGGGAATTATTGGAATCGTATTTGGAAATTACTGTTTGAATAGTTTGTTTTTTCGGAAGTAAGTAAACCTCAAACTATCGGAAGTTGAAAGGGGGAAAACTGAAACTGAAACCGAAACCGAAAGTAGAAAATTACAGAGCTGTAGACTCGTGTGTACAGTGTATAGTATATAGTGAACTATTAATAATAAATAATAACAGTGTTAAAAAAAGTTGTGGGAC